>CM056570.1:4371100-4588600 GCA_029721515.1 Synanceia verrucosa
CAGTGAGACTATGTCAACAAGGTCATTTGCATTTGTTTCTATAGAATGAGTAATGGAAAATAGCAAACAGCTAAAGGGCTTCTTTCATTGTCCCTCAGTGATGCCTCATTGATGTTCTGTGGTCCATGTTTGTCAATGACAAGCGGCTAATAATGTGGACTGTAATTAAATTGAGTAATTTTATGCTGCTTTATTTTATTACTCCACTACATTTCAGAGGGAAATGTATTGATTGTATTATGAATTAATTTGATATAATGTGTTTTTTTTTTAAATTTTATAACCAACTTTAGTCCCGATTATAACCTCCAAATATTCATTCAACCTCAGAATTTCTATTTTGTTTACACAAAACCACCAAAAAATATTGGTCAAAACCATTTACATTTATATTTTTACTGAACTCAATATAGTATACTTATTTTAGGAATCATGCAAAACTGATAATTTAAAATTATGCTGGTTATTAGTATCCTGTGAGAAATATTGCCTTTAAAAATGCTCCCTTCCTAAAACTGATATTAAAATTTAAGATAATATAAAACTTATTTCATCCCAAAGGAAATTCTTGCACAACACTTACCATACAAAGCAACAAAATGTAAACAGATTTAAAAAATTTCAACGATCAGCAAAAAAAGCCTGATAGATTAGAATGTTTTTTTTCTGTAATGGATATTATATTTTATATGGGGACATTTTTGTCCTTAGGTATGTGAGTATTTTATTTTGGCTGCACATTTTTATTATACACTCATTATAGTGGTGGTTGAACTTCCAAATTTATGAAAAAAAAACTCACACCTCACACCCATATGCATTACCACAGCCACAATTATCAGAAAATTAAAAAGCCAGAAATGTCCCCAGCGAGGCACAAGGGTTAACTGCATTTTGCACCTAACCCTGTGTTTGGATGCAAAATAAAGCAGAGACAGCAGTCTGCCACTTCAGTCAGTCATGTGAGAGGATCCTGTTACAAACATCATTAACTCACAGTGTGACACTCATTCACAATCACACTGACCAATTTCCCGGCACTATTAACATATTTGAAGTGAATCTGCAGTATCTACTGTATCTGTCATGGCATGATAGTGTAGATAGTGGATGAATAAGGGTCTGATTCAGGTTTCCTGACCCTGAAAGGATGCTGTGTATCAGTGTGTGTCTGCATAGATGAGTGCTGGGTTAGCAGAAATAAAGGCAATACAAGAAATGCAAGAAATGTCTTTATAGATTTAAGTATTGTTTAAGTATTATTTTAAGTATTATTTAAGTATTAAGTAGCTATTCAATGTTTGAACAATCAACTGTAAAGGCAAAACCTGGTCATTCCAATAATTTTGCTCACACCCACAAAAATGGGTGGGTTCAATGATGATGGAATTGAAAAAAATGTTCTTCAGGAATGTTTGATGTCCAAACAAAATGTCCAAAACTGGATGAACATGTGATATGTCAACAAAGATCAGTTGCTTAAATGCAACCTGTGTTCATGCCTTCTGTCCTACATACTATTGTGTTACGTTGTTAGTCAATTAGTTAGTTGTTAGTTGTTAGTTAGTTAGTTTGCTTCCAAGTTCCCACAAACCTGCTCCTCTTGGTAAATTTAGACCAGACACACAAAAAGTCTCTAACATTCTGGATTTGTCTAGCTCTTATTTAGCGAGCCAAAGGTTCAGTTACCTTTTCTGTATTTTCACAACTTTCTCACAACTTACTCTCTGCCAGGAGTAATCCATTATTCCATCCATCCATTTTCTACCGCTTATCCTCATAGGGTCGCGGGGGGCTGGAGCCTATCCCAGCTGTCTTAGAGCAGAAGGCAGGGTACACCCTGGACAAGTCGTCACCTCATCGCAGGGCACAGAGACAAACAACCATTCACACTCACATTCACACCTATGGAGGAAGCTGGCGTACCCAGAGGGAACTAATACATTATTTTTTTTATGTATTTTATCTCTATGAGCAGTTTCTAACACTCTGTGTTGCAAGTAAAAACAGAAGTTGGTTTACTTGTAGCAGTGTATTTTAATGCAAGCGCCATTTTGTATTGAATGTGAGGTGGTGCTAATTCAGTGTTTGGTAATTTATAACAATATGTATAACAATACATCAGACTAGTGGCCTAATAACAACTGTCAAATATGTGTAAGTCCAATGCAAGCATAAAGCAGCATATGATGGAAATACTCAAATACATACAAGTACATCAGTCCTGTACTTTCTCTATACAACACATCCATGATGTTAATCATCTAAACTCCATTATTTCCTTCATAGAGCTATTATAGAGTAATTATATTGAGCTGATATTTATTAAGTAGGAATATGTAGTTTATATTAATGGTAATTAGGTCTGGACATACATTATTATCTGGCTCCAAAAACAACCTAACATACCTTTCACCTGTTTTCCTGCGTGGTCGTTGATGAGAGGAAGAGAAGACGAGGATGCAGAGGAGTTCTCAGGTGAACCTCAATTTTAAAGAGTCAGAGTCTCTGATTTCTGAAAAGCTCAACGTAGCATACAGATAGCTTAGAGGTCTGGGCAGTTCAGAACCCCGAATAATGTCACCCTGAACCTTTTATAGCCTAACCCCACCTTGCTGGACAACAGTTTCGCTTTCTATCTAGGCGTTGTCTTCAGGTGTTGCACGACATCAGTTCTTCTCTTCATTGGTTGATATTAAGTACTGGGCGTCTTTAGGCCTGCAAAATATTATTGTTTGCAGACATCTCTGCCAGATAAGGAGACAAGAGACATTCCTGCCTGAGCTACACACGCACATTTAATTCCTTCTCTCTGTGGTTCTCTGTTCTTTGTCTGAAAACCATGTGCCCCCAAAATGCAATTAAAATACTTCTACATAATTCATTATGCACAGTAAAGCATTTAAAACATTAACAGAATAAAATGATAAAACACATCATAATTAGTAAATGTGTACTGTATATAATTGAACAATAAGATAGCACAAGCGTGACCTTTCACATCTCAAAAGGACAGAACCTCTTTCCTCCCCTGTGTGAAACCTTCCTGTCATCACCTGAAGATACATAACCTGCAATGAGCACATTTTTATTGGTTACAAAAACATTGGCAACTGTACAAGCTGAAGAACAAAAATCTGGAGATAAATACAATGTTATCTTGTGTAACTCTGTAACTCTGTGTACGCATTTAGTAACCCTTGCTCCATATGCATGTGCATGAGTCCTTTATTCTCCTGTAGTGGAATGATGCGACCTTGAAGAGAATTAATTCAAGCCTACAGCCTTTTTTTTCAGCTGTAAAATCATCTTTTAAGCAATGCCTCTGGTTATATGATTTTCAAACTTACTCTATTAAATGCATAGCTACAATCTGGCTAAATGCATATACAAAATCCTAACAGAGTGAAGGGCTTTATTGACAAGTGTGTTTGCACACAAAAGGAATTAGACTCGGTAAAAGTTTATGGTACCCACATAAAATATATACATATACATTTACATAAATACATACATACTCAGGGTCAAACAGAGAGTACTGTACAGGACCTGTATTCCTCCAGGATGAGGAGTACAGGTCCTCTGTTATTATTATTATTATTATTATTATTATTATTATTATTATCGTTGTTGTTGTTGTTAAATCATTTACTGTTGTTGCTGCAGTGATGCTCAGGTGCAGGCTCAGACTGAGGCCATCACTGAAGAAGATCTGAGGCTGATCCAGGAGAGGGAGTTGTCCATCAGGCAGTTGGAGGTATGAATAGGAATCAAATGTCAAATAGTCATATATCTATGTTAGTTTCCTTTTATTTACCATCTCTGTTTGTGTTGCTTGACTCAGGCGGACGTCACAGGTATCATCTTCAAGGACATGATGATCCATGAACAGGGAGACATGATAGGTGAGCTTTTGTCACCTTCTCATCTGTTCTTTCTTGTAAAGTTGAGTTCAAAATCCAAAACATTTAAAAGCTCTTTGTGTTAACGTGAGATAGTAAGTGGACATAACTAAATGAGTCTGCAATGTTTTACAGTGTGGGGAAACTGTAATTGGGGTGAATAATGGGTAGTCTATTGTGACCGGTTCCATGTTTATATGGATGACCTATCAGACCAGCTGAGAAGATGTTGATAATTGTGAATTTCTACGTGAGATGAATAAAGTATCTATTTATTTCTATGTAAAACATGACGTGGCGATCATTACTCCTTCTAGTGATGGGTTTCAGGAGCTGCTCAACATATGCTCAGGCTATGGGGTAAAATTTGATGTGAATTATAAAGCCAAAAGAGCTCTGTTATGGTTTGTAAAAATGTTAAGGAATGAATTGATGTTCCCGTTGTTTTATTTGTCTGGTCAAGTATTACCTGTTTGTAAAAATGTAAATTATCTTGGGCACATTATGACTGATGATCTATCTGATGATGATGACCTGTACAGGCAACGCCGTGTGCTATATACAAGTCAATGTGCTGACACATAAATTCCTCTGGTGTTCAGATAATGTTAAAATTAATCTCTTCAGAGTTTACCATATACCTCTTTATACTTTTAAGATTTAAAAATGGTTGTTTGTGTATTCTGATGAGAAAACCTGTGTGGTACAGTGTCAGTGAGCTGTTTTGTAAAGTGCCAGTTCATTTATTTCATGTTCTGTCGAGGAAATTAATGTATAAATTAATTTGTCAATTGAAATAATGCTGTCCTAATGCTGTTATCCTAACCTGATCTTAGTGATGTGAGATATCAGTCAGCCATGTGGAAACACTTGTATGACTGTCTCCTGTAATTTTTTAGTGTGTGATTGTTTGTCGTTGTTTAAATGGACCTGGCGTTTACCTAATTAATTGACAGCCCTACTTTAGATTAAATAAGACCATAGTTGATTGCAGTTATAGATGGAGAGCTGTTCTGAGGAAACTAACTTTGTTGTGCGTCTTCAAACCAGAGTCTGAGAACTTACTGTCTTATGTTTTTATTGTTGAAACAGTATAATAATGACAGCAAAATGAGTGTTTCTTTCTTGCTTAATTGGGACGCACATTCTCAAGATGATGACAAGAAGGAGGACATAAGAGACACAGGTCAAATCACATTATTTCCAATTTGTCTCTCAGAGAACACAGTGAAGTCACTACTATGATATAATTGAGTTGGTAATATCTCTCTGTTTGTGAGTTTTTGTTTATCTCAGCAGCCCGTCGCCATTCCAGTGACGATGGACAGGAAAGAGGTGTGGGACAAGGCATGTGGTGAATTCAGAAAGAGCTGCTCCAGCATCTCCCTGCCTTTCTCCCTTTTGTTCACTGAACACATGGCACTTTTCCATTTACACACCAGTGACCCACCTGGTAAGATAAGATAAGATAAGATAAGATAAAACTTAATTCATCATGAAGGAAATTGTTGTGTAGCAGTTGCAATAGAAAGTAGGAAGGGTAAACATTTTAAAAATGTACATACAGTGCAGAATAGTGCAAAGGGAAACAATATAAAAACAGAATAAGAATATACATGGTAGATGACGAGATTAAAATATAACTAGTTATTAGTGCGTGTGCGCAAGTCTCCTTACCCAGCAGACTGTTGATATTGTTCATCCAGGAGAGGATAAACAGTGTGTGGTTTTCCTCCTCAGTCAGATCAGCTATGGTGGGCACACGGTCACCCTCCTAGATGTGCAGATGACAGACAGATCAAAAATTGGTTAAAATGTAAATATATTTGCTATTTTGGAAATGAATGCATGGATGCAGTTATAGTTACATACCTGTAAAATACGACCTGGGAGAGTGGATATGAACTTGGCAGATCTTTCCAGATTGGACTGGAAATGAGCTGCAGAAAAATATTCCGTCATGTTCTGCCAGCTCTTAGAAAATGACACCTCTACAGACGAATAGGGCCTTTGCCTGAAGGAGACGAGAAGACGAGAGGGATGCAGCTCATTCACTTTGTTGCACAATTAGGCATATTAATCCTCTTATTTAACAGTCTATGCATTTAACTCTCAGCATGAGAGCAATCACATAGAAAGATAGAATACCTGGTGTTGCATCCAGAAGAGGCATAAATTGAAGCCATTTGGGCCGCCCAGTAGAGGCCGAGGAGAGCGTCTTTATTTTCATTATCAGGGGGAGGAGACTCACTTGAAGCCTTGAGACCCTTTAAACATATATATGCAACATGGTGTTCAGGTGTTCCACTGATTTATTATTGCACCTCTGCAAAGTCAGGGGGAATGTGTCCACTTGTATGTGTGTAACTCGTGTACCTGGAAAAAGGCATCCCACTTGGACATGGCGTCAGGATAGCGAGCTGCACAGTCAGCATATGTGGTGCAATAATCCTCCACACCTGCAGGTACCTGCATCTGGACATAATAGAGTCAACATCAGTCATCATTAAACCATAACTGTTTACAGGCTTCATATTTGTGTGAGGAAATTCAAATAACAGCTCTCAAATATAGTCCAAGAGTGCAGCTTTTATTGTTTTCCAAGCCATGTTAGCATTAGCATTTATCTTAAAGTGCTGCTGTGTTTGAGTGCAGCCTCACAGACTGACTTGACAGACTTGTTTTCAGCTGTCACACTTTCAGTTTGAGGAGCACTCATACCTGAACTCCCTTTCCCATGAAGCCCTGCTGTGCAGCAGACAGGAAGGGAAGAACAGAGGCAAAGTAGTTCACACCTGGAGGAGAGAGAAGTAGGTTTTTAGTGGTTTTAGTGTTTGTTGTTCTATGTGTGTGTGTGTGTGTGTGTGTGTGTGTTCATTGTACTTACAGCCCCACCAGCTCTGAGTAGAAACACACATAGTGTCTCCTGTTTGCAGGCCGCAGGTTGTAGCGCCAGATGGGTCGGCGAGACGCCCTGCAGAAGCAATGCATTGTAAATATTGGTTTGTATCTGGATTATTTGATAGCTGGTGGTGTTTCATTGTTATATTTGCTTACTTTAGGATTCAGCGACTCGCATTAAATGAATGTTATTTATTCATTACATGGTTGAGATTTCAATATTTGCCCTCAAAAATTCACCATCCACTTATGCAGAAGGAAACAAATAGCGAAGTAATTCTTACAACAAAAGATATATTTATAAAAAATGATTTAAATGTTTTGTCTTGGGCAGCATGGTGGTGTAGTGGTTAGCACTGTCACTTCGCAGCAAGAAGGTACCAGGTTTGCTTCCTGGCCCGGGGCCTTTCTGTGTGGAGTTTGCATGTTCTCCCCATGTCTGTGTGAGTTCTCTCCAAGTATTCCAGCTTCCACCATCCAAAAATATGCATGGGGATTAGATTAATTGGCTAATTTAGACTGACCGTAGGTGTGAATGTAAGTGGTTGTCTGTCTCTATTACTCCTTTTCCACCAAAAGGAACTTGGTGCTTGTTCAATGCTGGTGCTTAGTTGGTTCAACTTGCGTTCCTCCTTAGCACTGGTCGCTTTTCCATTGGTAAAGAGCAAGGTCAGAGCCATGTCATTACGTCACTGCAAAATGTCAGTACGTCACAGCATTTTTCCTTTCACGTGGCAAAGGTTGTGCAGTGCGAAAAAAATCTAGAGCTGACAAAACTGACTGCATGGCCTTATATTTGTGCCACATTCCAGAATGAACAAAGACAGATTTTGAGGAAACAAATGCACCAGCAGGAGAAACACTGAGACTCAGCGGTGATAGTGACACATGCAAAAATAAATTTAGTGAGCACAGAATATATTTCTGTGCTCAAATCTGCATTTTGCTCACTCAAAATGTGTCTTTGTTTGCTCAGAAATGCGGCACAAACATAATGCCATATAACTGTTAGTGGCTTCTCTCGTAATCGCTTTGAGCGGCAACTCTGAGAACTGATTGTATGGTGGTGCTTAGCTCTGAACCAGCAAAGACCTGATGCTTGCCTGGCCCCAGTTTAAGCACCAGGTGTCGGTGCTTAGGCTATGGAAACACAAAGAACTGGTTCTAAGTCAGGCTCTGGCTCCAAACCAGCCCTGCAACCACTCCAGTGTAAAAGGGGTACATGTGCTCTGCGATGAACTGGTGACTTGTCCAGGGTGTACACTGCCTTGTGTTTTGTCTTACCTGAGGTTAGCATCCATCCAAGCTGCAATGGCAGTTCCCATATTGGACTGTCTGTGGCATTTATCCCCCTGTATCTCATAAATGGGTCTGTGGCAGCTATCATCAACCGGAAAAGGCTCATGCGGTGCCAGTAAATCCAGGGGTTGGGCATCAGGATGCCATCTTGTATCGGCAGGTCAGTCACTTTGCTGACAGCCCGGGCCCACCCGATGGGCATGCCATGGTCTAGAGTTACAGCAGTGCTGCCAAGAGACATGGCGTAAGCCAGGAGGACACCGAAGACCACCGGACGCAGCATGACTGAAGAGCTGGGAGGATCCGCACTGGACTGACACCAAAGTCACATAAATACAAGGTTTATATACTCTGTTCTGAACATGTGACACATGGTTGTTCCAAGTGACATGGTTCAAAAAAAAAAAAAGATAAGACAATGATTGTACATACAGTCTCAATACTATCCAAACAGAAAGTCTGTCTGCCAGAACATCCATTTACATAAAGACCTCAATAGAGAATGAAGTTGAATAAAGACAACATAAAAGAGCATAAAAAAGTCAAACTCAAAAGGCTGACTTCACCATGATCACTGACATTTAGGATTTTCACATCTGAACCAATCAAGTCAAGCTAGTGAAAGCTATGAGACTCCTATTCACATTTGCCCATGCCCAATAGCCCCTTGTTGTGCTAAAATTACAACTTTATTCAAACTGATGTAATCACTTGAACCTCAATAGAAACCCAGAGAGCCGCTCATATTGAGTCCTCAATAAGTAACTTTCATCATGACATTGTGGTTATGAAACAAAAGATCAATGTAGTTCAGACCTCTGATGGCCTATGTAGCGCCAGCTTGCTACTCAGATAGAACGCTATTGTTGCTGTGGTGTTTGTTCTGATGCGTGACAACTGACTCCACTCCATTGTTTGTTGTGCCTTTATTTAATCCAGGTGCAGAGTTTATGTGATCAGAAATCAGGCCAAACATACACTGCAGCAAAAGATAAGCAATCAAAATGAAATAAAGATAATCCAAAAAGGTACAAACTCAAGAATCTAAGTGTCACGGTCTAAAATCTGTTTGCTCTTACCCCGGCAACACCTCAACTCTGCCACCCATACATACTTTATAAGATTACCTTGCTCCCCAAGTGGTGGGAGGCTCAAATTCCTGGTCAAAAATCCTATAAACCCAAACACAAAAACGGCTGTGTGAACTTTCATATAGGCCATCATTCATTTTATTTTCTCAGGCTAAACAGCAAGGCAAATTCCCTTCTTTTTGGTGTTCACTGAAGACATTTGGGTTTAAGATCAAAAGATGAATATGAGACAAGAGTTCAGAATGTCAACTTTTATGTCCTGGTATTAACAGCTAGATGTGTTAAACAACTCAGGATATATCACTGTTTTACCACTGTTTTATCATTTTTAGGTGAGCAAAAGTAAAGGAACAAATAACAAATGACAAAAGTAAATAACATTTAATATTTGGTGGCATAACCCTTGCTTGCAATAACTGCCTCAATCCTGTGACCCATCGACATCATGTGATGCTATTTTAGGCTTTTACCGCAGCTTCTTTCACTTCTTGTTTGTTTTGGGGTCTCCTCTTCAGGAGGTGAATGCATGCTCTATTGGGTTAAAGTCAGGTGATTGACTTGGCCAGTCTAAAACCTTCCACTTTTTTCCCCTGATGAAGTCCTTTGTTTTGTTGGCAGTGTGCTTTGGGTCATTGTCCTGCTGCATGATAAAATTCCTCCTAATTAGTTTGGATCCATTTCTCCGTAAATTGGTAGACAAAATGTTTCTGTACACTTTGGAATTCATTCTGCTGCTACCATCATCAGTTACATCATCAATAAATATTAATGAGTCTGTTCCAGAAGCGGCCATGCACGCCCAAGCCATGACATTACCTCCACCATGCTTCACAGGTGAGCTTGTATGCTTCAGATCATAAGCAGTTCCTTTCTTTCTCCACACTTTGGCCTTTCTGTCACTTTGGTAAAGATTAATCTTGGTCTCATCAGTCCATAAGATTGTGTTTCAGAACTTTTGCAGCTCATCTATCTGGCCTTCCGAGTCTTACTGCTGATGAGTGGTTTGCATCTTGTGGTATGGCCTCTATATTTCTGCTCTCCTTTGAAGAGTAGATTGTGATCCCTACACCCTTGCACTGTGGAGGTCGTTGGTGATGTGACTTACTGATGTTTTGGGGTTTTTCTTTGCAGTTCTCATAATATTTCTGTCATTAACTACCGTAGTTTTTTCTTTTTCAGGACGCTCCAAATTTTTGTGCTTGCTATGCAAAATGTTTGTCCAATGGCTCTGACTGATTTTCCTTCTTTTCTCAGCTTATAGCTTGCTTTTCTCCCATAGACAGCTCTCTGGTCTTTGTGTTGGTTTATCCCCTTTAACAAGAAATGCAGTCTTTATAGGTTTAAGTCATGCAGAGCTATTCAGTGTTTGAACAATCAACCGTAAAGGCAAAACCTGGTCAACAAGAAACACCTGTCAGTCACATTCCAATAATTTTGCTCACTTGAAAAATGGGTGGGTTCATACAAAGGGTGGTATGTCCTCAGTTGTTAAACACATCTAGCTGTTAATACCAGGAAATAAAAGTTGACATTCTGAACTCTTGTCTCATACTGATCTTTTGATCTTGAACCCTTGTCTTCAGTGAACAACAAAAACAAGGAAATTCACCTTGTTGTTCTTGCTGTATGATGATGGAAGTGAAAAAATGTTCTCCAGGAATTTGTTTGATGTCCAAACACTGTGCTGCTGGATGAACATGTGATATGTCGACAAAGATCAATTGCTTAACTGCAACCCATGTTCATGCCTTCTGTCCTACATACTTTGTTACGTTGTTAGTTAATGTTTGCTTCCAAGTTCCCACAAACCTGCTCACCTTGATAAATTTAGACCAGACACAAAAAAAGTCTCTAACATTCTGGGTTTGTCTAGCTCTTATTTAGCGAGCCAAAGGTTCAGTTACATTTTCTGTATTTTCACAACTTTCTCGCAACTTACTCCCTGCCAGGAGTAATCCATTATTTATTTATGTATTTTATCTCTATGAGCAATTTGTAACACTCTGTGTTGCAAGTAAAAACAGAAGTTGGTTTACTTGTAGCAGTGTATTTTAATGCAAGCGCCATTTTGTATTGAATGTGAGGTGGTGCTAATTCAGTGTTTGGTATTTTATTTTTATGTATAACAATACATCAGACTAGTGGCCTAATAACAACTGTCAAATATGTGTAAGTCCAATGCAAGCATAAAGCGGCATATGATGGAAATATTGAAGTACATACAAGTACATCAGAACTGTACTTTCTCTATACAACACATCCATGATGTTAATCATCTAAACTCCATTGTTTCCTCCATAGCTTTTTTAGGTGGGGTGTTGTGACATTAAATAATATAACTCTTAATTATATTGATCTGATATTTATTAAGTAGGAATATGTAGTTTATATTAATGGTAATTAGGTCTGGACATACATTATTATCTGGCTCCAAAAACAACCTAACATACCTTTCACCTGTTTTCCTGCGTGGTCGTTGATGAGAGGAAGAGAAGACAAGGATGCAGAGGAGTTCTCAGGTGAACCTCTATTTTAAAGAGTCAGAGTCTCTGATTTCTGAAAAGCTCAACGTAGCATACAGATAGCTTAGAGGTCTGGGCAGTTCAGAACCCTGAATAATGTCACCCTGAACCTTTTATAGCCTAACCCCACCTTGCTGGACAACAGTTTCGCTTTCTATCTAGGCGTTGTCTTCAGGTGTCGGACGACATCAGTTCTTCTCTTCATTGGTTGATATTAAGTACTGGGCGTCTTTAGGCCTGCAAAATATTATTGTTTGCAGACATCTCTGCCAGATAAGGAGATAAGAGACATTCCTGCCTGAGCTACACACGCACATTTAATTCCTTCTCTCTGTGGTTCTCTGTTCTTTGTCTGAAAACTGTGTGCCCCCAAAATGCAATTAAAATACTTCTACATAATTCATTATGCACAGTAAAGCATTTAAAATATTAACAGAATAAAATGATAAAACACATCATAATTAGTAAAAGTGTACTGTATATAATTGAACAATAAAATAGCACAAGCGTGACCTTTCACATCTCAAAAGGACTTATCTATCATGGTCAGAGGGGAGGGACAGAACCTCTTTCCTCCCCTGTGTGAAACCTTCCTGTCATCACCTGAAGATACATAACCTGCAATGAGCACATTTTTATTGGTTACAAAAACATTGGCAACTGTACAAGCTGAAGAACAAAAATCTGGAGATAAATACAATGTTATCTTGTGTAACTCTGTAACTCTGTGTACGCATTTAGTAACCCTTGCTCCATATGCATGTGCGTGAGTCCTTTATTCTCCTGTAGTGGAATGATGCGACCTTGAAGAGAATTAATTCAAGCCTACAGCCTTTTTTTTCAGCTGTAAAATCATCTTTTAAGCAATGCCTCTGGTTATATGATTTTCAAACTTACTCTATTAAATGCATAGCTACAATCTGGCTAAATGCATATACAAAATCCTAACAGAGTGAAGGGCTTTATTGACAAGTGTGTTTGCACACAAAAGGAATTAGACTCGGTAAAAGCTTATGGTACCCGCATAAAATATATACATATACATTTACATAAATACATACATACTCAGGGTCAAACAGAGAGTACTGTACAGGACCTGTATTCCTCCAGGATGAGGAGTACAGGTCCTCTGTTATTATTATTATTATTATTATTATTATTATTATCGTTGTTGTTGTTGTTAAATCATTTACTGTTGTTGCTGCAGTGATGCTCAGGTGCAGGCTCAGACTGAGGCCATCACTGAAGAAGACCTGAGGCTGATCCAGGAGAGGGAGTTGTCCATCATTCAAATGGAATGGAATCAAATGTCAAATAGTCAAATATCTATGTTAGTTTCCTTTTATTTACCATCTCTGTTTGTGTTGCTTGACTCAGGCGGACGTCACAGGTATCATCTTCAAGGACATGATGATCCATGAACAGGGAGACATGATAGGTGAGCTTTTGTCACCTCCTCATCTGTTCTTTCTTGTAAAGTTGAGTTCAAAATCCAAAACGTTTAAAAGCTCTTTGTGTTAACGTGAGATAGTAAGTGGACATAACTAAATGAGTCTGCAATGTTTTACAGTGTGGGGAAATGTATTTGGGGTGAGTAATGGGTAGTCTATTGTGGCCTGTTTAATGTTGATTTGGATGACCTATCAGACCAGCTGAGAAGATTATAAACAGGATGTGTGGTGGGAAACACTATTGTTAATTACCTCATGTATGCTGATGACTTGGCAATCATTACTCCTTCTAGTGATGGGTTTCAGGAGCTGCTCAACATATGCTCAGACTATGGGGTAAAATTTGATGTGAATTATAAAGCCAAAAGAGCTCTGTTATGGTTTGTAAAATGTTAAGGAATGAATTGATGTTCCCGTTGTTTTATTTGTCTGGTCAAGTATTACCTGTTTGTAAAAATGTAAATTATCTTGGGCACATTATGACTGATGATCTATCTGATGATGATGACCTGTACAGGCAACGCCGTGTGCTATATACAAGTCAATGTGCTGACACATAAATTCCTCTGGTGTTCAGACAATGTTAAAATCAATCTCTTCAGAGTTTACCATATACCTCTTTATACTTTTAAGATTTAAAAATGGTTGTTTGTGTATTCTGATGAGAAAACCTGTGTGGCACAGTGTCAGTGAGCTGTTTTGTAAAGTGCCAGTTCATTTATTTCATGTTCTGTCGAGGAAATTAATGTATAAATTAATTTGTCAATTGAAATAATGCTGTCCTAATGCTGTTATCCTAACCTGATCTTAGTGATGTGAGATATCAGTCAGCCATGTGGAAACACTTGTATGACTGTCTCCTGTAATTTTTTAGTGTGTGATTGTTTGTCGTTGTTTAAATGGACCTGGCGTTTACCTAATTAATTGACAGCCCTACTTTAGATTAAATAAGACCATAGTTGATTGCAGTTATAGATGGAGAGCTGTTCTGAGGAAACTAACTTTCTTGTGCGTCTTCAAACCAGAGTCTGAGAACTTACTGTCTTATGTTTTTATTGTTGAAACAGTATAATAATGACAGCAAAATGAGTGTTTCTTTCTTGCTTAATTGGGACGCACATTCTCAAGATGATGACAAGAAGGAGGACATAAGAGACACAGGTCAAATCACATTATTTCCAATTTGTCTTTCAGAGAACACAGTGAAGTCACTACTATGATATAATTGAGTTGGTAATATCTCTCTGTTTGTGAGTGTTTGTTTATCTCAGCAGCCCGTCGCCATTCCAGTGACGATGGACAGGAAAGAGGATGAGGCGTATGCAGGATTCAGAAGGAGCTGCTCCAGCATCTCCCTGCCTTTCTCCCTTGTGGTCACTGAACACATGGCACTTTTCCACATACGCACCAGTGACCCACCTAGTAAGATATAATAAGATAAAACTTAATTCATCATGAAGGAAATTGTTGTGCAGCAGTTGCAATAGAAAGTGGGAAGGGTAAACAGATTAAAAATGTACATACAGTGCAGAATAGTGCAAAGGGAAACAATATAAAAACAGAATAAAAATATACATGGTAGATGACAAGATTAAAATCTAACGAATTATTAGTGGGTGTGCGTGTGCGTGAGTCTCCTTACCCAGCAGACTGTTGATACTGTTCATCCAGGAAAAGATAACCAGTGTGTGGTTTTCCTCCGCAGTCAGATCAGCTATGGTGGGCGCACGGTCCCCCTCCTAGATGTGCAGATGACAGACGGATCAAAAATTGGTTAAATTGTAAAATATATTTGCTATTTTGGAAATGAATGCATGGATGCAGTTATAGTTACATACCTGTAAAATACGACCTGGGAGAGGGGATATGAACTTGGCAGATCTTTCCAGATTGGACTGGAAATGTGCTGCAGAAACATATTCGGCTGAGTTCTGCCAGCTCTTAGAAAATGACACCTCTACAGACGAGTAGAAGCTTTGCCTGAAGGAGACGAGAGGACAAGAGAGGGATGCAGCTCATTCACTTTGTTGCACAATTAGGCATATTAATCTTCTTATTTAACTGTATATGCATTTAACTCTCAGCATGAGAGCAATCACATAGAAAGATAGAATACCTGGTGTTGCATCCAGAAGAGGCATAAGTTGAAGCCATTTGGGCTGCCCAGTAGAGGCCGAGGAGAGCGTCTTTCTTTTCATTATCAGGGGGAGGAGGCTCACTTGTAGCCTTGAGACCCTTTAAACATATATATGCAACATTAAGGAGGTGCTCCAGTGATTTATTATTGCACCTCTGCAAAGTCAGGGGGAATGTGTCCACTTGTATGTGTGTAACTCATGTACCTGGAAAAAGGCATCCCACTTGGACATGGCGTCAGGGTAGCGAGCTGCACAGTCAGCATATGTGGTACAATAGTCCTCCACACCTGCAGGTACCTGCATCTGGACCTAATAGAGTCAACATCAGTCATCATTAAACCATAACTGTTTACAGGCTTCATATTTGTGTGAGGGAATTTAAATAACCGTACCTGAACTCCCTTTCCCATGAAGCCCTGCTGTGCAGCAGACAGGAAGGGAAGAACAGAGGCAAAGTAGTTCACACCTGGAGGAGAGAGAAGTAGGTTTTTAGTGGTTTTAGTGTTTGTTGTTCTACGTGTGTGTATGTGTGTGTGTGTGTGTGTGTGTGTTCATTGTACTTACAGCCCCACCAGCTCTGAGTAGAAACACACATAGTGTCTCCTGTTTGCAGGCCGCAGGTTGTAGCGCCGGTTGGGTCAGCGAGACGCCCTGCAGAAACAATGCATTGTAAATATTGGTTTGTATCTGGATTATTTGATAGCTGATGGTGTTTCATTGTTATATTTGCTCACTTTAGGATTCAGCAACTCACAGTAAATGTATGTTATTTATTCATTACAAGTTTGAGAGTTTGATTTTTGCCCTCAAACTATTCACCATCTATTTTCGTAGAAGGAAATCTTCCAACAAAAGATACATATACAACAAATGATTTAAATGTTTTGTCTTACCTGAGGTTAGCATCCATCCAAGCTGCAATGGCAGTCCCCATATTGGACTGTCTGTGGCATTTGTCCCCATGGATCCCATAAATGGGTCTGTGGCAGCGATCGTCAACCGGAGAAGGCTCATGCGGTGCAGGTAGTTCCAGGGGTTGGGCATCAGGATGCCATCTTGTATCGGCAGGTCAGTCACTTGGCTGGCAGTTTGGGCCCACTGGATGGGCATGCCATTCTCTAGAATTACAGCAGCACTACCAAGAGACACGACACAAGCCAGGAGGACACCGAAGACCACCGGACGCAGCATGACTGAAGAGCTGGGAGGATCCGCACTGGACTGACACCAAAGTCACATAAATACAAGGTTTATATACTCTGTTCTGAACATGTGACACATGGTTGTTCCATGTGACATGGTTCAAAAAAAAAAGATAAGACAATGATTGTACATTCAGTCTCAATACTATCCAAACAGAAAGTCTGTCTGCCAGAACATCCATTTACATAATCAAAGACCTCAGTAGAGAGTGAAGTTGAGTAAAGACAGCATAAAAGAGCAATCAGTCAACTCAAAAGGCTGACTTCACCATGATCACTGACATTTAAGATTTTCACATCTGAACCAATCAAGTCAACCTGAATTTAAATTTAAAGGTAATTAGTGAAAGCTATGAGACTCCTATTCAAATAAATATTGAGCATAGAGGCCTCGGTAAGTAACTTTCATCATGACATGTTGTGATTACGAAACAAAAGATCAATGTAGTTCAGACCAGCTGATATGCTTCAGACCTCTGATGGCAGGTACGACCTTTCACACATGTTCTCCAGGAGCTGGAGTTTGTAACGCAGCTGTGTGGTTAACCCGCCTGAACCTTAATGTCCAAACACTGTGCTGCTAAAGGAACATGTGACATGTCGACAAAGATGAGTTGCTCAAATGCAACTCGTGTTCATCTTTTCTGGCCAACACACTTTGGTGTTACATTATTTAATGTTTGCTTCCAAGTTCCCTCAAACCTGATCCTCTTGGAAAATTTAGAACAGACACAAAAAAGTCTGCAACATTCTGGATTTGTCTATATCTTATTTGTTGGACCAGGAATATTCCATTATTTATTTATGTATTTTATCTCTATGAGCAATTAAAATACTCTGTTACAAGTAAAAATACTTGCAGCAGTGCATTTAACTGTAAGTACCATTTTGAATTGAATTTGAGGTGGTGCTATTTCAGTGTTTGGTATTTTATTATTTTATTTTATGTAGAACAAAACACAAGGTTTGCACTTGAGATCTTTGATTTGTGGCCTAATGACAACTGCCAACTATGTGTAAGTACAATGTAAATATAAAGCAGCATATGATGGAAATACTCAACTACATACAAGTACATCAGAACTGTACTTTCTCTGTGCTGCACATCTATACTGTTAAAATATCTAAACGCCATTGTTTCCTCCATAGAGCTTTTTTTAGGTGGGGGTATTGTGACACTGAATAATATAACTCTTAGTTATAGTGAGCTGATATTTAATAAGTATGAATGTGTAGTTTATATTAATGGTATAGGTCCGGACATAATTTGTCCTTATATTTGTTTTCAGTGCTTTTGTAATTATGTTATTCAAGTGGTTCCCACACTTTTTTTTCACAAGGACCCCAAAATATGACATACAAATAAAACCACAAACCTCCATTTTATAAAATTTGTCCTGTCCCCCATCTGAGAGCATTTTATTTCTTTTTTTTACATAATACAGAAAGAGTATGAAACCCATAACCAAAATAGTCATCAGAGAGACAACCTCATTAATAACAAAGAAAATAGTTTGTGAATAAAAAGTGCATGCAATATTACTTCTCTATTTCAGTTCATTTAGTTGTGTGAATAAGGAATGCATACAGTTAATAAAATAAACTGAAATAGAAAAGTAATATTGTGCATAATGTGTATATGTGTATGTGTTCCTGTCTTTGTGAAACAGTCTTTTGTAAACCTGTTAACGTGCTTAATATGACTTTCACATAAACAGAATATTGAGTCAGTAATATTGAAAATTATACTGAAAACAAATAATACAAAAATATACAATATTATATGTAATAGTAATAAAACAAAATTGGACATGACAATCTGCCATTGTGTCACTTTTAAATGAAATTAAAGTGAAAATAAATACTTATCCTTTTTGCTGAGTGGAACAACAGAATCAGTAGATTACACAACAAGAGTAAAGCACGAGAGCTTTATTGCCAAGTATGTTTGCACACAAGAGGAATTTGACTTGGGCAAAATTTACACATAAAATATATACATATACATTTGCATACATGCATAAATACATACATAGGTCTACTCAGGGACAAACAGAGTCCAGGGTGAGAAGGGTCTGAAATGATGTTTCCTGCCCTCTTCCTCATCCTGGAGGAGTACAGGTCCTGGATAATCCTCTCAGCAACAGTCTTGACTGCCCTCTGCAGTCTTATAATGTCTGCAGCAGAGCTGAAGCAGACACTGAGGAAGAGAATATGGCAAGCCGTTTAAATTTTATCCTAACTAAATTTTAATATCTTAATTCCTTAAAAACTGTAAGTGGCCATTTTAATATTTAATAGCTAGACTGGATATGTATTACAGATATCTGTAATTTAATTCTTCCTAGTCAAAAAGAACATTTCAGATATCCAAAATGACATTCTTCCTAGGACAAATGACGTCACTTTTGCCATTCATGTGTATTGGGCTTTCAGTTTCAGATATCCACAAGGACATTCTGGATATCTAGAATGAACATTCTGGATATATCTGCAATTGAATTCTTACTAGGAAAAACTCCCATTTCAGATATCTTCAATCCAATTGTTAATAGTCATAATTTTCATTTCAGATATCCAAAATGAAAACGTAGCCGTCAACAGACATCAGCAATACATTTGTGGATATCTTCAATTGCATTGTTGCTAGTCATAATTCTATTGTAAATATCTGAAATTACATTATTACTAGTCACAATACGAATTATGGATATCCATAATGACATTTTTACAAGTCACAATTCAAAATTACATTCTGGATATCTGGAATAGTTTTTCATTTTGGATATCTGAAATGAAAATTATAATTAGTAAAAATTGGATTGAAGATATCTGAAATGGGAGTTTTTCCTAGTAAGAATTCAATTGCAGATATATCCAGAATGTCCTTGTGGATATCTGAAATTGAAAGGCCAATACACATGAATGGCAAAAGTGACGTCATTTGTCCTAGGAAGAATGTCATTTTGGATATCTGAAATGTTCTTTATTGACTAGGAAGAATTGAATTACAGATATCTGTAATACCAGTCTAGCTATTTTTTTAATGTGAAAACGGCTTACCATAGCTCCTGCGGCAGGTTAAACTTCCTCAGTCTCTGCTGGGTCTTTTTCACCACAGAGAGACACTGAGGACCAACAGGGAGCCCGCTGAAGGACCCTTGAAAGGTCACTTACCACTGCTTTACAACCCCCTCCTTTGTCACAGTGCAGTGATTTAATTTCCCCTCACTTCTCCAGACATCATGTGACGTGGGCGGGGCAGAGAACCAGGAAACTCACCGCTGCTGCTGCTGCTGCTGCTGCTGGAAGTCTGAAGAAAGGTAAAGTCTAAACTGTCACACCACCGAGCTGAACATTTTAAACAGATAAATACACGTTAAAGAGCAACGACGGTCAAAAGTAAAACACAAAAAAAGTACGAGAGCGAGAAATCTTCAGGTTGTGTTTCGACTTAGTTTGTTACTTAGTGACCACAACAGAGGAATAAAGTTCATTTAAAAACGACTTTAACCCGGGTAACAATCCGTGGCTCATCAGTAAATACTGATAACTTGTGTATTTCTTACCTTGTCATAAGAAATCTCATGTGATTTCCGCATTTGTCTCGCTGCCAGCCGGAGGACAGGCTACCCTGCCTGACAGGCTCTTAATAAAGGGACAAACAGGCTAACTAGCTTCATGAAAGTGGAAGTTATGATTCAATGCTAACATCCGCCTCAGAAATGAAGCTTCAGAATAGTCCTCTTCTACAGGATAGTTAGCAGCCTCTGCTTCTTCACAGATGATGGTGATTTTCATACTGAACGGTTCAGGAAGTCTGAAGAGTCCTGACACAGCTCATGTTTTTTATTTACATATGAAACTGTATTCACAGTGAATAAGGGCAGGTGCATCAGTAGAAAATAAATGAAATTAAAATATTTATTATATCATATTTGGTCAAGTATCCATTAATGCTTGGTAATGATTTCAGCAGTTAATCCATTATTTTCATTATTTTTGTTTTATTATTATTATTAAAATTCATTATTTGTTTTATTATTATCTTATTTGTAGCTAATCATTTCAACTGTTTCCATTTTTATTTTAGCTGATTATTTAAACAGTTCAAATTTTTTTATAGCCAATTATTTCAACAGTTTATTCTTTATTTGTAAGTAATTATTTCAGCAGTTTATCCTTTATTGTTATCTAAGTATTTCAATGGTTTATCCTTTTGTTGCTAATTATTTCAAATGTTTAATATTTACTTCAGTTATTTTTTTCAACAGTTTATTTTTTAATTTGTAAGTAATTATTTCAACAGTTTAGCCTTTATTTTTATCTAAGTATTTAAACGGTTTATCCTTTTATTTGTTGCTAATTATTTCAAATGTTTAATATTTACTTAAGTTATTTTTTCAACTGTTTATCCTCTGTAAGTAACTATTTCAACAGTTTAGCTTTTAGTTGTAAGTCATCATTTCAGCAGCATGGCCTTTATTTTTATCTAATTATTTCAATAGTTTATCCTTTTATTTTTATTGAATAATTTCAGTTATTTAAATGTTTGTTTTTAGCAATGTATTTTTATCAGGTGTGAATGTAATATTTGAATATCACTTTTGGACATTTAGTGTCATGATCAGAGGTTTCTATGGTAGGATTAACACTCACCAAATGGTTTTAACTTTTCTCATGTTGGTCGATCACACACTGAAATAACCACAGTAACTATGGAAACAGACACCTGAGTTTGACTGTGTTGCTTTGTGTCCTTACAGCTCTCCATCATGGCCTACCAGGCTGGGATGCCAGAGGAGCCCAATGTTTTGGTTCATAACATCAGCTCCAACATCCAGAAGCTGACACTGCTGAGTAAACACACACACACAGAACAAGTCATAATCATCACCTGTAACATTCATATTACACCCACCGTGTGATGTGGAGATACTTTCAGTGTAGATAATGTGTGGACTGTTTCTTCCTCACTAGCCTCGGAGCTGCAGAGGGTTGTTTCTCTGCTGGGCACAGAGCAGGACAGCAGCCACCTACCACAGACACTGTGAGTAACAGTCTACAGGAGAAAAGGTTAAACTCCTGAATCAATTGATCAATTGTGAAAAATAGATTGGGTCATTATTAAGATATAATGATCCTTTATTTGTCCCACAAATGGAGGAAATTAGCATTGTTATAGCAGCAGAGTGGATAGTGCAACATTAAAATAAGAGCCTGCATAAAAAATAAAAGCCACTGACAGAATTAAACAAGTAGAATAAATAAGAAAACATGTCATGATAAGTAGATACCTAAGGAAAATCTTGATACTGGATTTTAAATCCATTACAGGTTAATGACAAGTTTTGTTTTCAGACTGATCAGCAGCTTATGATTTTAACTGAATTGATTGTGATATCTGGCTGCAGTTAAAGTCTGTTCAGTGTTTCTCTAACAAAATGAAAACAAAAAATGTCTTTGGTCACCAGGCAACAGAAACAGCAGCAAGGCAACCAGCTCGCAAAGGAAACTGACAGACTGATCAAAGCATTCAGTGCCCTTCCTGTTGGCCCTGATCAGGTACTGAACTGTTAAATTTAACTATACTCCAAAGTCATCACTTTCCTGCTTGTTAATACTGGTGTGATTCCCCAATGTTCCCAAAAGTTTTGTGGGCTTTCCGTTAAACTTTTCTTTTCTCTGTGCATTTTTTAGCGACAGAGGAAGTTACAGAAAGAGCGCCTGGTCAACGACTTTTCCGCTGCTCTGAACAGCTTCCAAAAGACTCAGCGGCAGGCGGCCGACAAAGAGAGAGAGTTTGTAGCCAGGGTCCGAGCCAGCTCCAGGGTGTCGGTGAGTAAACTGCTGTGTGTGCGCAAGGTCACAAGAGTGTAGAGCAGTCAAGTGTTTAAATACCAGTGAGGCTGAGCCACACAACCAACCGATTCCTGTTTATCTCAGCTTCTTACAGATATATCAATATATCTGCTGCTACACTAGTAGATACGAAAAAAGAAACTGGAGTAAATAAAAAAATTATAAGATGTTTGTTTGTAAAAACTCACTTGACTTATTTTCCTTAAATAGAGTTTAATGTATTTTTTGCTGTATTGGTGTTGTAAATATAGTTATTATTATTATTATTATTATTATTATTATTATTAACTTGTTTCTAGTGGAGTTACTGATTATAGTCTTATTTTTTTTATTATAATTATTGTAATTTTTTACTGTAATATAACATGTTTACAATTCATGTTGCCTATTTAAAAACTATATAGGAAAAAAGACATTTTTAATATTATTGGTCCTAATGATGGAGACTTGATGATGTCATGTCTCTCAATTGCAAATCAATTATCTATCTTTAACTATCATCACACATCAACTCTGTTCCACTCTGTTTTTTGATGTTGAAATAAATCTGATCGGTCATATTTCAGGAAGGTGCTGCTGAGCCTGTATATTTTCTTATAGTTAGTTTCAACCCTCGAGGTGTGTTTTCATGTTAGTTTTATAGGATATTTATTCAGTAGCTCTTACCTTACAATGCAGCGTAATTGCGAATGTTTTGGAATGTCGTGATTCTCTTCTGGAGAGCCACTCTGTCCCCCCATTGCTTATCTCATTGCACAGAAAATTATCTATATCTGCTGCATTTCTGCTGATAATAACATATCTTGGCTGGTGAGCTAGACGCTGCAGTGCAGGTTTTATTTGCTCTTTGTCGTCATGCATACGTTTTTGCATTGCATACTCTTTTGTTGCTGTTTAATCAAATTACATTTTATTAGGTCACTGTAGGTTTTATAGCTCCCCTGTACCCACAATCCCAGTAAAGAACATCCTCTGCAGTTTAGCTGCAATAACAAGCACATAAGCACAACGCGTCTATTTAAAGCACTTAATTTCCTTTTGACAGGGAGGACAGCCTGATGACAGCTTTGGAACTACGCCTCCATTCCTCAGGTAGTTCTACTATTTCTGATCATGAATATAGTCTCTGTTATTATTATTGTTATTATTATTGTTAAATCATTTACTGCTGTTGCTGCAGTGATGCTCAGGTGCAGGCTCAGACTGAGGCCATCAGTGAAGAAGACCTGAGGCTGATCCAGGAGAGGGAGTTGTCCATCAGGCAGTTGGAGGTATGAATAGGAATCAAATGTCAAATAGTCAAATATCTGTGTTAGTTTCCTTTTATTTACCATCTCTGTTTGTGTTGCTTGACTCAGTCGGACATCACAGATATCAACGACATCTTCAAGGACCTAGGAATGATGGTCCATGAACAGGGAGACATGATAGGTGAGCTTTTGTCACCTTCTCATCTGTTCTGTCTTTAATAATAAACAATTGAGAACAGAAACAGGAATGTGGGCAGCCAGTCTGGTCATTCTTCTCTGACCTCTGCTATAAAAAAGGCATTTTAACACAGAGCTGCCGCTCACCGGATATTTTGTCTTTTTCAGGCCATTCTCTGTAAACCCTAGAGATGGTTGTAGTGAAAAACCCAGTTGATCAGCAGTTTCTGAAATATTCAGACCAGCCTGTGTGGCACTACCAGTCATGCCACGTTCAAAGTCACTTAAATCCCCTTTCCTCCCCATTCTGATGCTCGGTTTAAACTTCAGAAAGTTGTCTTGTCCATGTCTACACACATACATGCATTGAGACGTTGCCATGTGATTGGTTAGATTAGGGCTGTCGAAGTTGACTCCATTAATGTATTTAAATGCAACTTTCTTTTGCTCTTGGATAAGGAGTCATCAAGATTCCACCAAAAACAAAAAAACATGGAAACAGAATCATAATATTAGATAAATAACTTATATGAGGTACATGACCTTATCCACATGATTTTCTGTGCTGGCCTGTCTACTTATCTAGTGACTGGGAAAATACAATATTTATAGATTTGTGCCACATTTGCTCCTACTTCCTCCCACCTGCTGCATAAAAACTGTGTTTTTGTTTTTGTTTTTTGCAGACAGTATAGAAGCCAATGTGGAGAATGCAGAAGTGAATGTCCAGAACGCCACCCAGCAGCTGACTCGAGCTGCAGACTACCAGGTAAAACTCGACAGGACAGATGGAAGGGAGAAGGAATTGAGGAAAGGAGCAAGTAGTGGAGGAGAGGAATTCAAACGTTTGAATACCAGACAAGTTAGCTTCTAACTAGAGGACCGATTAAGAAATCTGAGCATCTGATTGCTCCAGGGGTCTCTGGGGTAGCGGTATGTGGTATGGGGTGTGCATGCATGACTCCTCCACCTCGTTCACAAGGACTCCCTTGTGTAACCAAGTCAGTTTGCTTTGGCAAATAAGATGAAGATAAAGAGGCATGAAGGCGAAAAGAAAAAGCTGAGTCATAAGGTGATGTGATTCATGCTGTGGTTGTGAGTCACTTCTAACCATCAGCTTTCCTCAGTAAAACAATCCATCTATTAGCATCCAGAGTATTGTTATTATTATAACACAACCAACCACTTTGTGCTTTCTTCCCCTCCAGCGGAGCTCCCGGAAGAAGATATGCATTCTTGTGATAGTCTTGGTTGTAGTCGCTGTTGTTGTCGGACTCATCATCTGGGGTGCTGTCAAAACATGAAGGCTCCCTCTTCTTCCTCTCCTCTGCTGTTGGACAAAGGATGAAGCTTCTCCTTATTCTCCTCCTGTTCTCACCCTCCTCCCAAGGGAAGTCATTAGGGCTATCTGTCTTTCTTTGATATGTTTATGACAGTGGCCTCTTCATTGATATTACCACACACTCCTTCACTGTGAAAACAAAACTAGCGCTGGTATCTTAAGCGTTTTAATCAGCTTGTAAACAAAGGTGGAGTATTGCAGTGTTCATCAGCAGCCATGTTGGCATCACCAGCCCTGATTATTAAATTTAAGGTACATTACAGACAATGCTCCTGGGTGCAGTGAAGCAGCAATAGAGGGTAAACCATCAGATCAGCTGATGATCAAATATTTAAAAAAAAACACATGCTTGATGTTACTCAGCAAACCATGAATGAAGTGCACTGTGCAAATATATGCATAAACTAAAGCAAACCTTTGTCTATATAACAATGTAGCCAAACTGCATTCAATTTCAATTTTAATCTATTATCTGCTGTATTTTAAGCTGTTATTAGTTCAAAATTAATAGTTGATTTGTAACAAGTTCATGAAGTTGTATTCTAATGATAAAACAATGGGCACTGTACATATCTAAACTAAATCTTGTGATTAGAACCTAAAATATTATAGGTTATATATGTATTGATAGTCAACTGTCAATAAGTCATTCCAAGGTCGATTCTGTGTTTCCTTTTGTTTTTAACTCTGCAGCTTAGAGAGATTGCAAGGACATCATGTCCAATATGAAGTAGTTTAATATGTGTTTTATGGTTTGTTTTAACCTACTGTACTTAAGTATTCTTCTTCTGAGAGCCCTGCAAACCACACAGCTACTTGTTACATGTTGAAGGTGGGCCAGCTGCTTTAATCAGTCGCTCTAATCAGCCGAATTAAGTTAAAGCATCTGTGTGGGACCTTAAATCATAGAGAAGTACTTTCTGTGACTGACAGCCAACAAAGTAAAGTAAGTGAAAGCAAACACTAATAATTATCTGCCAGAACTATTTGACCTATATGTAAAATGTTGATCATAGGTATATTTTTAATATTGAGATTTAGCTGCCTAAAATGTGCTGAATAAATTACCTGAATATACTGAACCTTTTTTTTTATACTGAAGAGATTTTTTTTAATTATTATTTTATTTATAGGTTTTACAATATTCCACAGCAATATGCAGTCGAACAAACAAAGAACACAAACAACAATACAGAGGAGATGGGAAGAAAAGAAAACATACATGCACACATAAAAAGATAGTGATAATTGTCCTTCAGTCCAGTATACAAACACAGCACCAGTAATTATTAATGTAAGAGTATTTCGTTGACAAAGCAAGGAATACATACAGCTGCTATGTAATTTTTGACAAGTACAACAACAATGGTTGCCACATTTTATCAAAGGCTGCTGTGTTAAGAGATGCATTGTGCCAAATCCTGTCCATATGCAACGAGCTAGTGACTTCTGAAAGCCAGGCCTTATAAGAAGGCATCTCATCAGTCCTCCAGTAAGTTAAGATACTCCTTTTCGCAATAACCATAACATAATGAATTGTTTTACAATGCGCCTTCATGGGTATAGAAAGGTGTCGAGTGCCATCTAAGCTTGTAATTTTAGGGTCAGGGGGGCATGTTGCAGTTATAAACATCAAAAAAGCATTTAAAAAAAATTAGGACAGAAACAGAAGAGATGGCCCAAAGTTCCCTCAGCTGATTTGCACTTTGGGCAAGTTGGGGAAACAGAGGGATAGAGGAAGTATAATTTAGTGGGAGAACAATGTAACCTATGGATGACTTTGAATTGAATCAGTGAATATCACTGAGATGGGTTTCCCAGTCCTCATCACTTATTGTCAAGGCCAGGTCTCTCCCCCAGGCTTCTTTTAAGGAGAATGGCAGCTCTCGCCTATTTCAATTATACATACCACAGGAGGCAGATCTGCTAATTTGAAGGTCGATGGTTCAGTCCCTGGTATATCATTCATATTGTATGAATGAGTGTGAATGTTTATTGCTCCTGGGGAAAAGGTTAGTACCTTGTTTGGTGCCACCACTGTATGAATATGTGAATGTTGTAGAGTGGTTATTCTTAAATTCTTAATCAACTCTTCTCCATCACATCAAATCACTCTAGTATTTACACATTTGTGCATGTCTTCTATTCTGCAGTAAAAACAGCATAATTTATTTGTTTTTATTCAGATAATCCCATGTACTGCCTCTTTGGGTTGGTATTCCTCTCGTACCACATATCATATCATCAACCATGGAGAAACAGATATTTAAATGCTTCATTACAACTCTTTATCAACTAGTAGAGGACAGTAAATGTATGCCACAGCTGCTGCTGGAGACATATAAAGGACAAAGTATGTAGAGGTTGAATTTTGATGCATGATAGGGAATGTCTAGTTGAAGTGATGAGTATGATGTTGGCAGCAGCTGCTGTGCATTTAAGACAGTCATCAACTACATCTGCCTGTGATGCAAGAGCATCTTCCTGTGTCTTGAGAACAGCATTAACTCAGCATTTTCCACATAACAGTAACAGTAGATTTTATGTCATCTCCCCGTTTACCCAAACTGTAGAAGTTTGAGGCAGCCATGACAGTATGAGATCAAGGAGCAGACAGGAGTTAGCGTGTATATACTTCAGAACAGACAGTGTTGGACTTGGATTGGGATGTGGAAGTAACAGACTGCTGTGACGCAGAAGCAAAAAGTTTCCTTGGCAGAGTGAGCGATGTGGAGGATTTAGACACAGTGTTGAAAATACGTCACTAGGACAGAGAACGGGTTGACCTGGGCGTCAGGAGGACAGGGAGTATTTTGGGCTGGTGACACACAGAAAGTGGCAGGTTGCTGCAAAGAGCTGAGCACGACTTTCCTTCCAAACAGAAATGTCAGAGCTGAGGAGGATGAGGAAAGTGTGAGTGGGTGAGAAAGTACTGCAGAGGAAGTAAAGAGGTGTTTTGTTTGGAAGTGGAACAAAATATAGGGAATTATTTTTTTGGTGTCATTTTCAGGGACATGGAATTTTCCCTTACATTTAGTTTACTTCCACACCGAAGACGAATGTAAAACAGCAATCCACACCGAAGCAGACATTTATTGAGAGTGAACTTATTGGTGGAAATAACCTGTTTGTTGATGTATCGCCACCCTTAGAATTGCACATTGCCTTGGGCACAGTTTCCCTTTTTTTGTCATACTATACTATGAATTTCTTATAAAACTTTTTTTTCAACATGCTAAAATAGAGATATTGTGTTACTTCTTAATAGAATTTATACTAAGACCTCTTTCAACAAATGGACTTTTTGGTAACTTTTTTGACATTTTAAGTAATTTTTCCTGTTTTTTGACATGTTATAGTATAACTTTTTTTTATTTTATTTTATTTTTCAACCTGTTATAAAATGTGTTTGCTATAGTATGACATTTAGTCAATTTTCAACATGCTATAAAATTGTTTTTTTTTTATAACTTCTTTCAACATATTGTGCTATGAAATCATTCAACAAACTGAAATAAGGCTTTCTGATGACTATTTTCCACCTTTTAATTTTTTTCATTTTTTGGACTTTTTTTTTGACAATTTTCAACATGCTCTAAAATTACTTTTTTGTAACTTTTTTTCAACATATTGTGCTATGAAATCATTCAACAAACTGAAATAAGGCTTTCTGATGACTTTTTTCACTTTTTAAATTTTTTCATTTTTTGGACTTTTTGAGACATACTATAGTATGACATTTTTAGTCAATTTCAACATGCTATAAAATTATTTTTTTTAAACTTTTTTTCAACATATTGTGCTATGAAATCATTCAACAAACTGTAATAAGTCTTTCTGATGACTTTTTTCACTTTTTTAATTTTTTCATTTTTTGGACTTTTTTGACATGCTATAGTATGACATTTTTAGTCAATTTTCAACATGCTATAATTTTTTTATTTTTTTTTTACTTTTTTTCAACATATTGTGCTATGACATCATTCAACAAAATGTAATAAGTCTTCCTGATGACTTTTTTCACTTTTTAATTTTTTCATTTTTTGGACTTTTTTGACATGCTATAGTATGACATTTTTAGTCAATTTTCAACATGCTATAATTTTTTTTTTTTTTTAACTTTTTTTTCAACATATTGTGCTATGACATCATTCAACAAAATGTAATAAGTCTTTCTGATGACTTTTTTCACTTTTTAATTTTTTCATTTTTTGGACTTTTTTTGACATGCTATAGTATGGTATTTTTTGTCAATTTTCAACATGCTATAAAATTGCTTTTTTAAGCTTTTTTTCAACATATTGTGCGATGAAATAATTCAACAAACTGTCATAAGTCTTTCTGATTACATTTTTCAGACTTTTAAAATTTTTAATTTTTTGCACTTTTTCTGACATGCTATAGTATGACATTTTTTGACAATTTTCAACATGCTATAAAATTATTTTTTTTTTTTTAACTTTTTTTCAACATATTGTGCTATGAAATCATTCAACAAAATGTAATAAGTCTTTCTGATGACCTTTTTCACTTTTTAAATTTTTTCATTTTTTGGACTTTTTGAGACATACTATAGTATGGCATTTTTAGTCAATTTCAACATGCTATAAAATTATTTTTTTTAAACTTTTTTTTCAACATATTGTGCTATGAAATCATTCAACAAACTGTAATAAGTCTTTTTGATGACTTTTTTCACTTTTTTCATTTTTTCATTTTTTGGACTTTTTTGACATGCTATAGTATGACATTTTTAGTCAATTTTCAACATGCTATAATTTGTTTTTTTTTCTAACTTCTTTCAAGATATTGTGTTATGAAATCATTCAACAAACTGGAAGAAGTCTTTCTGATGACATTTTTCACTTTTTAAATTTTTTCATTTTTTGGACTTTTTGAGACATGCTATAGTATGACATTTTTAGTCAATTTCAACATGCTATAAAATTATTTTTTTTTTTAACTTTTTTTCAACATATTGTGCCATGAAATCATTCAACAAACTGTAATAAGTCTTTCTGATGACCTTTTTCACTTTTTAAATTTTTTCATTTTTTGGACTTTTTTGACACACTATAGTATGGCATTTTTTGTCAATTTTCAACATGCTATAAAATTGCTTTTTTTAATCCTTTTTTTCAACATATTGTGCTATGAAATCATTCGACAAACTGTAATAAGTCTTTCTGATGACATTTTTCAGACTTTTAAAATTTTTATTTTTTTGCACTTTTTCTGACATACTATAGTATGACATTTTTTGACAATTTTCAACATGCTATAAAATAATTTTTTTATAACTTCTTTCAAGATATTGTGCAATGAAATCATTCAACAAACTGTAATAAGCCTTTCTGATGACTATTTTCCACCTTTTAAAATTTTTCATTTTTTGGACTTTTTTGACATGCTATAGTATGACATTTTTAGTCAATTTCAACATGCTATAAAATTATTTTTTTTTAAACTTTTTTTCAACATATTGTGCTATGAAATCATTCAACAAACTGTAATAAGTCTTTCTGATGACTTTTTTCACTTTTTTAATTTTTTCATTTTTTGGACTTTTTTGACACACTATAGTATGACATTTTTAGTCAATTTTCAACATGCTATAATTTTTATTTTTTTTTACTTTTTTTCATCATATTGTGCTATGACATCATTCAACAAACTGTCATAAGTCTTTCTGATGACATTTTTCAGACTTTTAAAATTTGTAATTTTTTGCACTTTTTCTGACATACTATAGTATGACATTTTTTGACAATTTTCAACATGCTATAAAATTATTTTTTTTAAACTTTTTTTCAACAGATTGTGCTATGAAATCATTCAACAAAATGTAATAAGTCTTTCTGATGACCTTTTTCACTTTTTAAATTTTTTCATTTTTTGGACTTTTTTGACACACTATAGTATGACATTTTTTGTCAATTTTCAACATGCTATAAAATTGCTTTTTTAAGCCTTTTTTTCAACATATTGTGCTATGAAATCATTCGACAAACTGTAATAAGTCTTTCTGATGACTATTTTCCACCTTTTAAAATTTTTCATTTTTTGGACTTTTTTTTGACATGCTATAGTATGACATTTTTTGACAATTTTCAACATGTTATAATTTTTTTTTTTTTTTTTTACTTTTTTTCAACATATCGTGCTATGAAATCATTAAAGACACTGTACTATTCTGATGACTTTTTTGACATTTCGAAAATGTTCATTTTTTCAGACTTTTTTGACATGACATGACATTTTTTGTCAATTTTCAACATGCTATAAAATTATTTTTTTAAACTTTTTTTCATCATGTTGTGCTATGAAATCATTCAACAAACTGTAATAAGTCTTTCTGATGACGTTTTCCTTCTTTTAAAATTTTTCTTTTTTTTGGACTTTTTTTGACATAGTATAGCATGACATTTTAGTCAATTTTCAACATGCTATGAAATTATAATTTTTTTTTTTCAACATATTGTGCTGTGAAATCATTCAACAAACTGTAATAAGGTTTTCTGATGACTTTTTCCACCTTTTAAAATTTTTCATTTTTTGGACTTTTTTTTGACATGCTATAGTATGACATTTTTTGACAATTTTCAACATGTTATAATTTTTTTTTTTTTTTTTACTTTTTTTCAACATATCGTGCTATGAAATCATTAAAGACACTGTACTATTCTGATGACTTTTTTGACATTTCGAAAATGTTCATTTTTTCAGACTTTTTTGACATGACATGACATTTTTTGTCAATTTTCAACATGCTATAAAATTATTTTTTTAAACTTTTTTTCATCATGTTGTGCTATGAAATCATTCAACAAACTGTAATAAGTCTTTCTGATGACGTTTTCCTTCTTTTAAAATTTTTCTTTTTTTTGGACTTTTTTTGACATAGTATAGCATGACATTTTAGTCAATTTTCAACATGCTATGAAATTATTATTTTTTTTTTTTCAACATATTGTGCTGTGAAATCATTCAACAAACTGTAATAAGGTTTTCTGATGACTTTTTCCACCTTTTAAAATTTTTCATTTTTTGGACTTTTTTTGACATGCTATAGTATGACATTTTTTGTCAATTTTCAACATGACATTTTTCCACTTTCAACTTATTGTGCTATGAAATCATTGAACAAACTGTAATAAGTCTTTCTGATGACGTTTTTCCAACTTATGAAATTTTTAATTTTTTTGACTTTTTTGACATGCTATAGTATGTTTTGTCAATTTTGAACATGCTCTAATTTTTTTTTCATAATTTATTTCAACATATTGTGCTATGAAATCATTTAAGACACTGTACGAGGTCCTTCTGATGACTTTTTTGACATTTCAAAAATTTTCACTTTTTCAGACTTTTTTGACATACTATAGTATGACATCTTTTGTCAATTTTCAACATGCTATAATTTTTTTTTTTACTTTTTTCAACATATCGTGCTATGAAATCATTCAACAAAATGTAATAAGTCTTTCTGATGACTTTTTTCACTTTTTAATTTTTTCATTTTTTGGACTTTTTTTGACATGCTATAGTATGGTAGTTTTTGTAAATTTTCAAAATGCTATAAAATTACTTTTTTAAATATTTTTTTTCATTATGTTGTGCTATGAAACCATTCACCAAACTGTAATAAGGCTTTCTGATGACATTTTTCCACCTTTTAAATTTTTTCTTTTTTTTTTTTACTTTTTTTTTACATACTATAGTATGACATTTTAGTCAATTTTCAACATGCTATAAAATTATTTTTTTTTAGCTTTCTTTCAAGATATTGTGCTATGAAATCATTTAACAAAATTGAATAAATCTTTCTGATGATTTTTTTCCACCTTTTTAAATTTTTCATTTTTTGGACTTTTTTTGACATACTATAGTATGACATTTTAGTCAATTTTCAACATGCTATAAATTATTTTTTTTTTAACTTTCTTTCAAGATATTGTGCTATGAAATCATTTAACAAAATTGAATAAATCTTTCTGATGACTACTTTCCACCTTTTAAAATTTTTCATTTTTTGGACTTTTTTTGACATGCTATAGTATGACATTTTTTGACAATTTTCAACATGCTATAAAATTACTTTTTTTTTTTTTTTAACTTTTTTTTCCAACATATTGTGCTATGAAATCATTCAACAAAATGTAGTAAGGCTTTCTGATGACATTTTTCCACCTTTTAAAATTTTTCATTTTTGGACTTTTTTGACATAGTATAGTATGACATTTTTAGTCAATTTTCAATATGCTATAAAATTATTTTTTAAAACTTTTTTCAACATATTGTGCAATGAAATCATTCAACAAACTGTAATAAGTCTTTCTGATGACTTTTTTCACCTTTTTAATTTTTTTCATTTTTTGGACTTTTTTTGACAATTTTCAACATGCTATAAAATGTTTTTTTCAATAACTTCTTTCTACATATTGTGCTATGAAATCATTCAAGACCCTGTACTAAGATTTCTGATGACTTTTTTTGACATACTATAGTATGACATTTTTTGTCAATTTTCAACATGCTATAAAATGACTTTTTTTTAACTTCTTTCAACACATTGTGCTGTGCTATCATTCAGCAAACTGTAATAAGTCATTCTGATGATTTTATCTTTTAAATACCATGTACTGTATACACTATAATACTTTGGTCCAATGTCTGTTTCTGATATTTTACAACATGACTTTTTTGCTAATCTATACTTAAATATTTTTAGTAATTTTTTTCAACATGCTATGTTATGACTTTTATTTTTTCTGTCATGATTAAATTCTTATTAATTTACTGTTTTTCCTTTTTGTTTTTTTTTCCATTGTTTTTCCTCCCTTTTGTTTTTTCCAGGCTGGGCGAGGCAGGTGTGGAGGAGCTCTACACAGGTGACAAGGCACACCTGAATTCACTCACCTGATCAATTGTCCATAAAAGCCTATTGTCTGCACTTCTTCTATATCAGATAATTCTGAAAGTATTTTTTTTTCTTTTTGTGCCTTATTCTTGTGCTCCAGTCTCGATCCCTCATCTTCTTGTTTCCTCATCTATGCCAAGTGTCCACCGTTTCTCCACTCCTCCATCATCTCCACGTCTCTTTCTACTCAGTCTGCCTGCTTCCTCCATTCCAGCCTGTGACCTAAGTTCTTTGTGTTTGTAAAAATAAATCCTTTAAACCTACTCAGTCTCTAAAACTAGTCATGGCAAGATGAAGCTTCATGAAGCGTTGAACCTTTCCATCCAGCTGGTTCTCTCATGGGCAGAAGCTTAACTGAGAATTAATGAATTAAAGATGTTTATGATGTCAATACATAAATCATGAACTGATGAATGTGGTGTCTGTTGTTATAACACAATGGCAGAGTCAAAAGGAAAAGTGAAAACAAAACTGCAAACCATTTCGAAGACTTTTACACACTTTTATGGAGAGAGAGGACAGAGAAGAAGAATTTCTTTATTGATCCATTAATGGGGAAACCTTTATTACACATTATCATTACAACTTTTTTCAACATATTATGCCATGAAATCATTCAACACACTTGAATAAGTCTTTTAAACTGCTGTCCATCTCCAACATTGCAAAAACATGCAAATAATCGCTTGCATTGATCACCAATAGTCCACAAATTGTCAGTTGCATTTATAAAAATATTATCAATTAATGTTGCAGCATTCTTAGTTATCCTGCTAGGTTTTACATTTAATGAATATAAACTCAAACTAAACATCATAGCAACAAATTTTGATTTTAGCAAATCAATGTTGAAATCAGCACAAACCAAACTCATCTTATCATTACGGTTTTTTTTTTTTCAAAATAATTTAGTCTGCTTCCAGTGTGCCAATTGCAAGTCATCATTATCTTGCAATTCCTTGTTCCTTCTAAAAAGATATCATGTTGTAAAAGGTCATAATATAGTATGTTAGTACATAAAACGTCATAAAAAAAAGTCATAGGAAATGCCACATTATAGTATGTCATAAAGAAGTAAAAAAAAGGCCTCATATCATCACAGTAAACCATAAAAATATCATACAAAGTCCAGATATAATTGACCTGAGATGGGCTCTTTCTGAATAATACTGCTGGAATTTGATCTGTATCTGAATTTGATCTGATTTGAACTCTGTCTTTGCATCTTTGCACTGAGTCAGATAAGGTAATTATTGCTGCCAGTAGGGGTCAGTGCTAGACTGCTTTCCATAACCCTCATAAATCCACAACATACAGTATGTAATGCTATTACCTTGTATTGGTATTACTGTAGGTGCAGTAGCCAAATTATAATTCAATTGTACACAAATGAAAGTAGTAAACATCAGATCACATATTACGGTTACAGACAAACTCAAGTACTTCCACACTCCATTAGACTTTTATCACAGGCAGTCTGGGCTTTGGTGTCTCCCGAGTGAGATTTTCTGGTCTGATCCATGTTAATTAGCTCAGATCAAAGTCCCAACTGTCCTTTAAAGTGGCGGCTCAGTTTCAAGCCCGTCAGCAGCCAAGAAGAGTCCTTAAGTGAGACAATGAACCCCTGTCTGCTCTCAGCTGCAGATCAGCGAATAATAATCATCATCAGACAAAGCAGTAATAGCTATAGAGTAGTACATTATTTTTTCAGGTGGTAAGTGGGTCAGCAATAGGCTCGCTCTAGTCATAACTGAATCACTCTTTCAGGAAATCATAACATAAATTCAGTGCTGTGAGTGCTTTAACTTGATCCTAGTCAGTTGATTAAATAGTTGAGACTGTGTGTCTGTTAAATTTAGCCTCACCTGTTGGCTTGCTGCATACAGAGCTAAGTATCAAGATTTATTTAGGCCTCAGATACAACTGAAAAAGCATTAATTCTGAGAATGATTACGCCAATTTTTTAATTTCAACAGGTGGAAAAACTTACTCAAACTCAAAAGTATGTCGCTTATAATAAAAATGTATGCATTCCCCCCCTCAAGTCTGCAGACCTGATCAATGTCACACAAAGTGTCACTCTGTGTTACTGACAACTTCAAAACTAACCTGCAACTGAGCATCACAGCCTCTATCCGTGATCCCTGACTTGTGTCCCAGGTGCTCTCCTCTCAGCATCCCAGGAATGTAAACTTGTATACTTTGGAGTCCAACTCAAGTCCAGCAGGAGGAATCCAGTGTTTGCTGTTAAAATGTCCTCCCTGGGGTGTACTCTCTCTGAAAAGGAATATTTTGAAAAGTCATAAATAAAGATGTGGTAGAGCTGGCACTGGTGGGATGATGACTGGCACTGGAACAGAAAAACATGCTAGCTGGTAAGGGGTTTTTGAATTTAGAGGCTTCTCTGTATTTTGGTAAATATTGATGTTTTTCTGAAGAGGAAGTAGCTCTCAGGTATGTGACAGGATGGTCCACACCGAGAGGAAACTGCTGCCCTCACCTGCCGATACAAAGTTTAAATTCCTAGCTCGCACACCAAAGAAACCCTCAGTACACCTGTACACAACTCTATTCCCCCTGCACTGAAAAACAAATTAAATATCATCCAGTAAGAACAGAAATTGTGTCTTTCAGCTCTAGCAAAGCCTACCGTACATTGGACACCTTAATATGCTGGTGGGAGCTTCAGTTTAACCCAAAAACATGTGACGTGACGTCAGCGTGTAGCATCCTCATGTTTAATAAGGTATTTTCAAGGCAAAGCACAAAACAGGGACTAGAAAGTCATCGTGGGAATATGACCTTGTTCTAACCTCAATTCCTGCCTCATCCAATATCTAGTCAGTCTGATAAAGTATATTTAAAGCTGCGCTGATTAGTAGTTATGGAGCAAATGACTGTACATAATGTGATAGTCATATTAACAAACCCTCAGAGAATTATCACTCCAGCTGTTTTCAGTATGAAAAAAAAGTTCTGATAATCTCACTGCACCCTTCTCATCCAGCACCAAACACAAAGACAAAGTTACCAACTAGCTGGTGATCATAGCGGAGTGTTTACCATCCAAAAAGGATTGCTGTTTCAACAAGGCACATGTCAACATTGTGTTTACAGCTTGGTGCATCATCCCCAAGTGGCCATACGTCAACTTCAAACATCTGGAAGAACACAATGAAAGTCCTGTTGCTTTTGACTTTGTCCACGATCTGCAAGTTCTTAAGCTATACTGTAAATATCTGACCTCTCTACATCACAGGGATAGCACTATATTTTCAAATCAGGGTGGATCCTAGCTTGTCCTATCCTTGCTTTGTTCTCAGATCTCCCACTCTTTTTACAGTCTCCACCTTGTTTCTATAACTACTTGTGCCTTGTAGTTTACTGCCGACCTTAAGACCTTAAGAAGGATTGTATCTGAGGTTTGAGCTGCTATTGGAGGGTGATTTGTGTGAATGCTTTCCTGAACTCCTTTCGTCAGACATTTCTGATTATAGTACAACTTGATTTACTCATTTGTAACAGGGGACAAAGTAAGTGAGGCCTTCATCAACCTTCACCTCAAACATTTTTTGTTACATCCTGCGTGAACAAGTTAAATACCATCCTGGTTTGCTCACATCAAATCATCTCCTATATATATATGGGACTGTTTTCATAGGCAAACGTAACCAAGAGGAAAAATGCAGGAAGACAAACTATAGTGACCTTGTGTAACGCTACAGACGTCATAACCTTCAGCCATGGTGGGAATGAAGAAGGAGAGAGGTAGGGATGGAGGAAGGCAAGGAGGTAATTGAGGAATGGATGTGTGTCTCCTAGGTGGCCATGTTGTTGCTCTGGAAGGATGTGGGCACTGGTCAGACCACACACACATACACTCAAACATACAGACACTAGTAACAAGGCCTCCCCAAGCTTTAGCTCTTATTATTGTTATGTAGTGGTAAGAATTTAACTCTGGGGCTTCACCATGGAGGAAATAGAGACTGGGTTAGTCCACTGGTAGGTATTAGATTCTGGGTTTCTATAATGGTGGGTAATAAATTGTGGGTGTTTGTCATGGTGGGACTGGAGGAATTTAGCTCTGGGTTAGAAGTTCCTGTGGCACTACAGTTGCTCTTGGAGGATCTGGATGGAGCAGAAAAACATACCAAAGCAAGCTAGACGGCTTCCCATCTAATCAGGGAACCAGATCCACAACATTTTCTATGTTAGTTCACTCACGCTTCCATATTTGGTTATTTAGATCAGAACAGATTATTGTAGCAGGCAAGCAAAAAGCAAGGTGACTCACTGTACAGAGCACATTACATTAAGCATTTGTGTATAACATGAATTATTCATAACTAAATGAGCATCTATGAAACTTTAGGAAAACAATGAGGAGACAAACCTTCAACACTATTTGAATCAAATATTGCTAAATCGTGATTGATGCACATGACATTTTTCCATTGAACTCTGCCAACTTGGAATCAGTGAGAAAAGCAAGGACAAAACTAAAACATGAATAAAAAAACACTCATGAAGACATCAAAAACAGTGATAGTAAGAAGCAGACTGAAGGTACTATTTATTGATGTCATATTTGACTGCCTCCGTAATCAAACATGGATGTCACTTAAAGAACATTTACTAACTATAAGGTACTTTCACTGTTTGGTTATCAAATATCAATATCACTCTGATGACAGTAATATAATAAAGACTATTAACATTGCAGACTTTGCCAAATGATTGATTCCACAAAAGTGTGACATAGTAATAGATTTTAAAATTGTCTTTGTTTGCACAAAGGAAGATTAAGTTGAGATTTAAAACACTTATCTTTCAATTATCCATCTCAATGCCGTCCATTTACCGGACACCACCACACAAGCAGGAATGCACAGCCATTATTTAGAGATCCTGGCCCTGAGCCTTGAGTGAATTATACCTGTTAATCAGCTGCATTGAAAGGCGTTTGACGTCAGAGGTGGACAAAGCTAACAGAACAAGAGGTGTGAAGAGTGTGAGCGTATTTGAGGAGGCAGGTGGGGCTGTCGAGGTCTAAGGTTAAGAGGGGTTGATAGGTGGTGGTGGGCGGGTGAAAGCTGCTCGGCAAACACAGCTTGCTGTCACAAACACACCAGATATGTGAATAGCTGAAAGTGTGTGAGAGTGAGGGAGGAAGGATAAGTGAGTGAGAGGAAGGCAGGGAGGAAGATAGACAGCTCACGAGAGGGAAAGAGTGAAGGAGGGAGGCCCTTGGTTTACTCACAGCGTTGTGATATGTTCGTCATGTTTTCACACCGGGGCCATTCTCAGACTGCTTGTTTCCAGTTCACTGTCTGGGATTTAGTGTAGTTGATAAATGACACAAGAAGAAGTAAAGTTCGATCACATTAAATTAACTTCACTGATGAGAGACACAACGTCAAAAGACATTATATAAGATGTGATGTGATTTTTTTTTTCCTGTGGCTACCATCAGACTCTTCCAAACCAAAGATACACAACAAGCTAAACACTTCATCTCACTCCATCACCATGTTTCTGTTCTGTGACTGGTTCAGTCTGACCCTAAAGCACAAATCTGCCACCACATCAAACGTTTTCTCTTTAGATGTCAGTATAGGATTTTGCTTTTTGCCTCGGTTTATCCTGGGAATATTTGCCAAGCACACATGCTCTCTTTCATCAACACCCTGCTTCACACGTACAAAGTTACACACATTCGTACCTGGAAGCTGCCCAGTACAACCACAGTCTTCTAGTGTTGGTCCACTGGGCAGCTCCACCAGAGCAATTTGGACATTAAGAAATGTGCTCAAGGACATTTCTCTGGTGTTGGCTGAAGGGAAGGAGGGCAGGCTGCACATTCATGTCGCCAATCTATTTTTCTTGGCAAATCAGAGATGCAACATCTCAATCTTTTCAAACTTGTCAAAACTTAAGGCCTGCACATGTTGGAACCTTTTGTGTAATGAAAGACATAGAGGACAAACAATCCAGCTTTTGGGTGTAAGGATTTTGGAAAGAAAATCAACAAAGAAATCCATGTTTTTATGTGTCATTCTTTAGTTTCATATTAGTAATTTAGTCAAAATAGTCTCCAACAGTTGTTGAGATATTTGTCATAGACATAGAAGTGGTGACAGGCCAATATTGTTGTCCTTAGTGAAGCATATAACAGCTCATTTGTTGTGATTTCAGTCCATTATGCTCAAAACGTTGGCACTGACACACATTTTTCAGCAGGACTGACGTTATATAATTACAAAATGAAGCGCCAGACGGCATGGATGGTCATCCTCAATGGCTCAACTGTGGCTCGCCGTTCCAGGCAAACGGCTCAGCGCTCACATCTTCATCAGAGGCCTTCCTTCATGCATGTTGCTCTGCTCAGACCAGTCTGAACTGCCCCTCGCTAGGACACGGCTGCCCAGGCATCAAACGATATTTTTAATCAAGTGGTCAAAAGCTATTGCACAAACATTCTAAAGTAGCTTAGGTCAACAGTGTCCCAGAGCCTGTTCTGTTAGCTGGAATGCTCCCGTACGCTGCGAACAGGCCTCTCTTTGTGTTTCAGTCCAGCAGCCTCACGCCACGCCGAACCGCTCTGGAATCCTGTTTGTTTTCTTTCAAATTTCTCAACCTAGTTCGCTCCGATGTAGAAGCGCAGTGTACTGTGTGTATGTATGTGCTTATGTGTTTTAAGGTGTGCACTAAGTGTGCATCTGTGTTTGTACCCATGCAACAACAGTATGGCTCATTGACTATGTGCTCATTTTAAGCCAGTGCCAAAGTTCACATGCTTTAAAGTGGAACATACTGGGGAGTTAAAACATTATAAACTTGAGTCTGTGTACTCAGTCAGCTCCAGTGTAGGTTGTTAATGTGAAGAGCTACAGGTAGCTACCATACTCTGCTCTCTGTGGCCAAAAGGCCCGGTGTTTAATTCACATTTAATTTAATCAGTGCAGGATTTTCATTAACAGAGCTTACACTGGTATTTTAATGTGTTTGTCCTCCTGAGGACTCATACATGGTCAATTTCCTCCACATTTAGGATCAAACACAGCCTTGAAAATGAATGGGTTGTTTTTGCATTTTTGGACTCCCCGCATTCATTTCTAGTCAATCCACTTATCTAACCAATAATCCGCAATTATCCACAATACTGCAACACTGACTGGACAAACACCTTCCTTTGCCTAATGTTTTGCTGTTGGCTGACCAAACCAGAGGAATTCATTATCCAAGAAAAGAGCGAGCCAAGCAGAGCGAGGCCATTATTCTTTCCTGTCCTTCCTGACAATCAGAAACTATGGCATACGATCAACCTTTATTACTGCTACAGATGACCACTGTTCTTTTGCTGTACAAACTGTAACCCTGGCCAGTTTTACCCTGAATAGGCTGGTTGTGTCAGTAAAGAGGCGTCCTAATGCCAAGGAAGTCGCACCATCAGAACTTTGCGTATGCATAATATAGTTTGTCATAAAAATTTTGTGGTATATTATAAAACAAATATAATAGTAACTTAATTAGTTATGCAGATGATACACAACTGTATGTCCCAATAAAGTCTGTTACCACTGATGTGCACTTTACTGCATTATGACTTGCTATTGTTGTGCATGTTAACATCCCCCAAAAACCATGCAGTTGAATGACTGGCAGTTTCTTCTTTGTCTAGGTGCCTTTTATAATAATGTCAAACAAGAAGTCTGTAATCGAGGTGAAAGCTTTTACTCCACGTTGCCTTTAGACGCACAGGTGACAAGTGGCGCAGTGTTGTTTCATGAGATATTTAAGATTATTAGGACAGTTCCTCTCATTTTACAGCTTTAAACAAGTGTACATCCTCCAGATTATAATGAAAATGTGTTGCATTGTGAAGAAAGTAGTCAAAACTATGATCAAAAGCCGTATATTTAAAGGTCTAGTCTATATTGTGTTCCCTAGCACTTTTTTTGCACATTAACTAACATAATAAACGTGATGGTTGGATAAATGCATACTGAGCACTTCATAATCTCATTATCTCATAATGTTTGTCTGGACATCCATCTTTCGCCTGTCCTTAAAAAAAAACGACTGTTTCAAACCCTTTACTGCTCCATTTCCAGTAACCTGAGGAAATGCCTTTTCTGGGCTGTCCCACTAAAATGCCACATATAGGCGGCCCCTTCTAATACTACAGATTGGGTGCTCTGAAAAGCCCCTCCAAAATACTCTGCAGGGCGGTGTGTCCTGAATGTCCTGCACCTGCATAAACACTTGGAGCCAGAAGAGCTGACTGCCGCCCTGCCAGGCACACTAAACCACATGTCCTAAAGGCAGCAGAATAACATACCTGGGAACAGTTACCGTGAGAAGCAAAGGTAAAGTAGAATACAGCTAACCACAAAGGTTTGCAGTCAAAAAGCATGGTTAGAAAGGTGCAACCTTCAGTTTATACTTAATGAAAGCCAGAGTATAACATAAGGTTTAGGTTTTTTGCACATAAACATAAAACATACATGGTAAAAAAAATGCAGAAACCTCCATACATGTGATATAAAACTAGTAAAAGATCCTTGGCTGTCAGACACAGGGAGAGAGAAAAGAGAAACCAGATGCGTGGAGGAGACAAAGAACTATTTAAATAAAACTGGGTGAGAAAAACAATTTGGAAACTTCAAGGATAATTAAGTAAAATGAGCATTTAAAGGGTAAACGGAAAAACGTGTTAGGACCAAAAAGAGTGCAAAGCGGGCCCCTGAGGCTGGCTGCCTATTGACACACTGTGACAGAGCCCCTACCTGTCAGACATAAAGGCTCCCCTCAGTGGGACAAGGCTTCATATTCAAGCAGCATCACACAACACCTTGCAGTTGCGTAACTGTCGCACCCTTCAATCATTGTACTGTAAATGAGCCCTCACAAGAGGCCCTGGTCATACACGCCATCCTGCTTTATAGCACAGGAGGCTCTGTTCTTTTGCTAATGGGCCTCCACATTTGATCCTGGAGGAGAAATGTGAAATCTCAGGAACAGAAGATGAAGCAAGACTGTAATGCTACAATTCAAACCAGCAATGGAAATACCAAAACACGATATATTCTAGTAATAACTGGTCATTATGTAGTCACATCTACCAAATGCATTACATGAATAGAAAAAAAATACTAGTTTGCTGCCACAGATTTGACAGATACCAGCGTGATAGTTTCTTCCTGCGTCATTGCCTCCTCCTCCTCCTCCGCTGCTGATGGATTTATACACTGACCAGGACTGGATACAGCTGGAAAAATAGCAGTGAACTCACAGTTGTGATCCATTGGATACATTTGGGGTAACACATGTGGTGATGATGAGGATACTTTTAACTGGATTAAGATTTGTAAATCTGACAAACTAATAATCCTTAAAGCAGACATTACAGTATACGGCTGTGTGTTTTGGCTCTTGATTAAGACTGTTACCATGGCGCCAACCAGAGCTTTACTTCAGGGTAAACTGAGTTTAAACTGGACTTTTTTCATTTGTCAGAATAAAGCCTTGGTTATAATTCCCTCATGGTTACATGGACATGAGCTGATGCTGACGTTTGAATCTTTAACCAATAATCTTCATTCCTGCTGCCAGCAGCTCCTCTAGGTTGTTCATTTTCTAACACATCTTCATCCACATAGTCAGAAAATATTGGATATGCACAAACTGACAAAAACCAGGTGCACAGAAGCTACCTCGATTCAAACAGGCATTAGATTAGACACTGGAGCCATGACACAGCTTAGCATATCATAAAAAAATTAAATAAAATCCACCTAACAGAGCTTATAAAGCTAACGCCTTATATTTTGTGTGTATATCAAGTGCAAACCACCAAGCTGCAGTTTCATATGAAGGCCTGTGTTGGATTATTTATTGGCTGAATGGAGTAACTTCTAATCTCACTCTCTGCGAAAAAGAAAATTTAAAACCATCCCTTTAAGATGATGTAAATTACACAATATACGTCAGTTTAAGGAAAGAAGTATAAATGTTTTTGTTGAGTTTCGTCACATTGGCTGTTATCCACATTGTAGTAAGTCCAAAATGGACAGCATGGTTTGCTCACCACTAATTTACCACTGAACTATTTCCAAAGTTTTTACGTTTTATGCTCTGATTCACTGCTGCCGGGAGTGGAAAACATTTCTTGCTGTCTGTGCTGAGGTGAGAGAAACATGCTAAACCTGGGTCTTCTGCCGCTGTTTTGACAGCAAGCTGAGCAATGAGTCCTTCCTGCGTCATCACTTCCTCCTCACTGTGCTGAGGAATCCAGCTTCCACTGTTGGGGAATATTTCATGTTGTTGTGAAGAGGATGATGGGAGCATAATATTTTCCACTGTCAGTTGGCAGGTATGCTGCAAGGTAAAGAACAATCCTATAGCATGGGACAGAGTTGGACTGCTCTGTCTATCTTGGCTATCATTAGCAAAGGAAACAGTGAGTAACAGCAGGTCAGCTGTGACCTTGCAGCCAACAGACACATAGAAATCACAGAGGGGTCAGATTGCCACCAGACAGACAGGCAAACAGACAGACAGACATAGGACGAGGGTGTAGGCTGCAGGCTGACCTTGCAGCTAGTAGACAAATGGGGAGAGGCCATTCGTTTCAGACAGACAGGGAGGGGTCCAGTTCGCCACTTTGCAGAAACTTCATATCTGGAAACAATTAGAGCAGATGGGAGCCCCGGCCAGGCTGTTTCTTCAAGGCACAGCACAATTCTATCATGGGCTTCACTGGGAACAGTTTGCTCTCCTAATAACCAAAACCACCAGTCACAAAAGCACGGTTCATTATTCCATCAACATCTGATGAAGCAGGCACTAACGACATTGTTTTTTCAGTCCTTCATTCAGTTAAGAACACGTTTGTGTTTACACTGACGGCCTAGCAAAAAGGGAAAGCCCTCAAAGAGTAATATTTTCACAGCCGTTTACAAAGGAACAGTCCTCCTCGTGCCTTTTGTTCATTTTGATTAGTCATCTGAGAACAGTGTTCCTTTTTCGCAGCATTCAGCACCAGCAACTCCATCAGAGGACACATCTGCTGTTTCTGATCTTTCAGTCAGTACACCACACAGACACTGGTTTTGCCAAAAGGTCCGACCGGGTTTTCAATGGTAAAGCCATGCAAGTGATGAGAGGCGCTCATAGCACACTTCCTTAATAAAGCGTTTGTGGCTTGAACAATGTTCTGTCAGATCCTTTGTGTTGATGTTTGTGCAAGTATGGGGAGCCAAATCTGTGGGCTAGTTTAATGCTTAAACCACATGCAAAGTACTTTGAAGCCTATGAATTTAGACCATTAGTCATGCTTGACATAGCCATACAGTGCTACTAGTATTGCACAAGGAAAGCACAGTGGATCCACATACAGTCTCAAACTATTTAATTGTTATATAACTCTACAGCTTCCCTCAGCTCTGCAGAGCTTTTCAGCATCTTTCAGCTTTTTTTTTTTTGGTTTACTCTCATTAAAAAACACCAGTAAACCCACTGCCCAGCATCAAACATCATCTAGCTGATGAACAACTAAAGAGCCAGTTACTCCTTCAGGAGGAGACCAAAACAGAGCTAAAACAAGAGTGCAATCCATTTGCCAACAAATGGCAAATCAGCTCTACAACTGAGATTGTTTGCAAGTTCAATAATGAACTTTGAACCTCAATTTTATTCATTATCACTATGGAGAAAAACCACACAAAACAATCTCCACATGCAATTTATGAGGCTTTACCCCGTCCCCTCCACTAAATAAATACAGCAGCAAAAATCCGGTAAACAGCTTGTAAATAATTGGTATGTTTGATTGAGGTGCAGTAAATTGAGATTTATGTTTCTGGCAGACAGCTGCTAAATAATAACAAACCAGGAAATGACAGTAAACCAACAAACTGTAAAAGCAGCATCTACGCTTTATATGAAATGGTATGAGAGCACTCCTTCTCCTGCTGACAGCCAGTAAATAACCATCCAGTAAAACAGACAGTAAACATACACTTTCAAGACCGGTTTGACATCTCAGGCTACCTCAGTACGAAAGTAAAAAAAAAAAAAAAAAAAAGCACACAAATTTAAATGAAAGCCTTTAAAAAGTCTAATGATAGATAAACAGTCTGCGTTTATTTGATGTTGAGGAACGTTAAGGTGAAGTCTTGACCTGGATCGCTGCACATCACGGCTAGAAACACCTGTCTGGGAAGCAGAAACCCACAAAACGAAATGTTTTTTTTTTTTTTCTCTGCTTGAAGTAACGTTTAGCTTGGCAGTGAATGAGACAAAGCAGCAGCGTGTGATTAAAGCCAATGTTTTTATTCAAGGCTTTTACAGGAAGCTAATTAGCTGAGGTATGCAGTCGTGTGCCAAGCTAATAGGGGGAAGCTGACATTCCTACAGGGAAGCAGTGGCCTCAGAAAGCTACAGAATATGTATTTACATTCACGGCCAAGTCTGTGCGAGCCACAAGACTTTCAATTCAAACACTTCACACAACATGGATTTTTTTTTTTTTTTTAAATTCAAATATTGAAAAAAAAAAAAGCTAGGATGTGGTCTGGCTCTGGGAACCACAGAAAACCTGCAGAGGTTATTTGTCATGTTGTAACTGGATGATAAAAGTCACTTTGATATATAATACAGAAATAAAGTGATTGTGGTGCTTCAGAGCCTTGCTGCTACTGAAGTGGTCACTTCAACAATGGATAGGTAGACCTCAGTGCGAAAAACAGTTAAATGCACCAGTGTGTTGTCAGAGAAAAGCACATGCAGATTTTTCTGTTGAAATTTGAATTTACTCCATTTACTACCCTACTGTGAGTCTCTCACAGTAAACATTTTAAATTGTCAAAGCACAGGTGTCACTAACAACGGCTCAAGTGTCCCAGTGAGTCATGACAGTGTGACAGTGAGCTAACATGAACAGTACCAGGACCACAAAACTGATGCATCAAAATTTAATCCAGTCATTTTACATTTTATTATTTCACCACCGTTTGAATTAAGTGGGAGCCAATGGGAGCCAATGGGAGCTGAGCTCCTATAAGAAGAGGTAGGAGCTCCCATGAAGACATCTGTTATACTATACCATTATTTTAGCCTAAAATAAACATGTTGTCCAAAAAACTGTTAAGTTAATTTGTTCTGGAAACATTTCTTATTTCTCAAACCCTTATTTTCGTCCTTTATGCTAAGCTCAGCTAATCACTTCCTGGCTCTAGCCACCAGAGTAGCATTGATCTCCTAATCTAGGTACCAGCAATATTCCCTTTGAGCTCACAGACATTCAGCAAACTGACAAGTTGTGCTCTAGTTAAATGCATCCATTGTAGTTGTGGCACTGTGTGTGGCAGGTCCCACGTTATATTTAGAAACTGGCACCTGTAAAGGAGAGACCATCTATCGGGTCATGGGCACTACATGACCCCAAGACTTTGCATGGTTTCATCTGACCGTCAATATGACCTCCAGAGGAGGAAGCGCTCTCTGGGAACTAAGTGTGCCGGGCATGATGTCTAAGATTAGAAACCCCTGCGGCCTCCGGCTGAGAGGTCACTGAAACAGAACAGAGGCTATCCTGGACCCACACAGAGCTGTGTTTAAGCATAGACCACCTGACTTCCATATTATCCATGTGTGTGGCAGTAAATCCACAGCTGAGATGAGTTTCTGCTGTTTGTTGAAAGAGAAAGCCCAAATTCAGTGTCTCTAGCCTAAACACTTTCCAGGACACAGGTTTTGAAAAGGCACTTTCCAGTCTCTCTATCTCTCTTTCTGCCCCAGACGTTTTAGCCATTAATCCCTCTTGTTATATCTGCACAAATGTTCTCATGCACTATATCAAGCGCTAGTTTCCACCTGTGAGCTTCTGCCAGTCAAAAATGCATTGTCCAAGGTAGATGAAAGCAATATATTCTCCCTTGTTAACACAGACTGGCAAAAACATTCCCCTGGATGTCCCCAACTAAATGATTTATGAGAAAATTTGACCAAAAAAATGCAGTTCCACCCTCCAACTATGCCCCTCTGGCATCTAACGGTCAGTATATTATACCTCGGCCCATTACCCCAAGTAATCCTAAACCCAACTATTTCGTGCAGGCTGTGCCTGAAAAAAAGATTGAGTCTCATGCATGTTTCCAGTCTGAACATTTTTCCACCACTCTGGGCTTTAAATAGACACAGTTTCCATCTTGACAGTTCATCTGCCCACCAACCCCATTGTTAAATCTCAACAAATCATCCCAGGCTCCAGATCCATTATTAGTTTCCACTGCTTGTCTCTTCATAGACAGCTTTCAAAAAGTTTCCAAGTCTTTCATCTCTAAGTAATTGACCTGTCCCTTCACCATTGTTAAATTTCAACAGATCACCGTCCCATCCATTTAAAACTTCAACCATGAGTGTTTCTGCAGACAGGCTCCAAACTGTAAAAGAAAGCAGCAATTTACTTTCCCAGCATGTCTTTATCAGCCTGTTTGCTTCGCTGATGAAACACATATTGCAGATGACACACTAATGCTATGCTCTTATTCGTCCGTCTTGTCAGGGTTGTTCCTTTGGTCTGTATTCCTTTTATGCGGCTGTGTGTAATGTTGGTATAAATATATGTGGTTATTTTTTCCAATGCGCCAGTTGAAAGTCAAATGAAATGTGATGAATGAATTACAAAATAACAGTATTTACTCTCCTGTTTGCAACCATGTTGTTTTCAACTTCTCGACCTCTCTGTCTCTGTGCAAGCAAGCAACCCACTAGTTCAAAGAGGCAGAAATATGCAGGCAGGAAAATCATTTTGAGATTTTGGTTTCATGTTCAGTTTGCACAGTGGTATATAGATGGTTGGTTTGAAGGCTAAAGCCAAGGAACAGTCCTCGAATAGCCTGCCAGCTACCACTAATGGAATTTAGTTTAATGGACAGCTGAGTGCAGATAGCACAACCAAAGTTTCAAATGTGGACCCAGCCGATCTGGGAAAAACACTCTGGGTTTGCATATATATATATATATATATATATATATATATATATATATATATATATATATATACACAAACACCCTGTAATAGGCTGTTATACTGTATTAGATTGTGTTTAAACTACTGCAGTTAATGAACTACATGTGCATATAAAGTCCACTAAACGCTGCAGGATGGTTTGGATAAATGCATCCATTAAACATCACACCTCTTTTTTAAACTGACATAAAAATGAAGGTAAACAGAAGCAAAATTAAAGACAGATGATTTTAGAAACGTTCAATGCTCTAAAAATGTGCTCTGTAATAATATCCACTTTCCAAATACATTTGGATGTTGTTGCATTTATATCCAGACTGTTGAACCCACATGAACTGCTTGTTGTGTTGTGAAATTGCATTTCTGTGTGGGTTTTGGGAAATTAGTTGTGAATAACCAGATGTCTCCCTCCTTTTCAACCAATTACATGACCGTGAGGGAATGACTGTGATGTGCGCATCGGTACATCCCGTTCATTCCATTTAGAATTGCACTGATTACCTAATGCAGTGTTGCCAAGTCTGCATTTTTCCTGAGGAACTGAGCTACATTTAAGTGCTGCCATGAGCTGAAGTTTTTGCCTGCTGGTTGGGTAGACTTGTTTTGTATGCAATGACATGAATGGGGTATCTATAAATAAAAATCCATCAGATTAGCACGAACAGGCGTGTTTTGAGTTTTAGTATTGGCTGGTTTGGTCGGCCTCTGATTTGCCAGTAGAGAGACTCACACGGCACAGATAAGTATGCATTAAGGAATCATACATAGCAGTTTGTAAATGCAGATTCAACAGTTTGTAAAGAACACCTAAATACTAGCTAGAAACTAGAAAAGTCTTTTTTTTTATCTCCGGTAGTGGCGAAAGAGTTAGTGGCTAGCCTGAATGCTAGCGGCGCATTACATACGTCACGACCAAACGTTCTCAATGGAGGAATGCCAGACTCTCTGTACCATAGTATGAGTGTATTTATGAGTGGTGAGAGTGTCTCTATAGAGGACAGTGTTGTCACCAGATCCTGATGTGAACATATAAGTATGTAAAACTGATCCACACATCCTAAAGTTGGAAACCCCCCTGCTGACACACTTATGCACCCTTCTGATGTCACACGGTAGCTATGAAACCAGCAGTGAAATAATGAGACTATAAGTGGTCTGCAGTGACGTCCATATCCACAATCCAGACCAGGATAGAAAGCAGGCGTTGACCTCGAAGGGTCAGTGACGGCCTTAAACCAGGATGACTGCAGCGCTAAATCAGGAATATTACTCCCTCAGTGTATTCTCTGGGTAAGGGTGGGGGTGCTGAGTGTACATTTTCATTTTGGAAAATAATAAACTGTGAAACAATACATCAGCATGGCCGTGTTAATTATACTGGCGTCAGCTGTAATTCTGATTCCTGTAAGTCAACTCTTGGCCCTGTTACTGGAAAGCTGGCATGATTAATGCCAGAAAGTAATTATTATTTAGTTTAATATTTTCCACATCTGTCACCTGGTTTTCCCACATCATAGTTAATCAAAGTTTTCTGATGTTAGTACTGTAAGTCCATTTTAAGTGAAATACAGTATAGAAACGCAATGTTGCAACGCCACTAAGTTAGCGACTATCTGGTGAATAAAGTCCAGCACTGAAACCCATTTCTCAGGTGTTGGTGTAGACCAAAACAGAGCTAAAAGAGGGTGAAGGCTAATGTTGCTCCACATGTGCAACTGCACTCACCATATCAGCTTAAGAAGGGGTCTTATTTGGTGAAGGTTTTACTGGTGATTTATTGTATGTTTGAGAGTTTTTATCAGTGTCCACTGGTACACAAAAAAAAAACCAACGATAAATTTTAAAAGCTGCACATGGGTGAGAACAATTTTATCAACCTTTCCCTCAGAAAAGATGACAAATATACAAAAAGAAAAGAAAGATTAATTTGAGAAAATATGGGGCCTGTTTGGGGTGTTTGTGAAATTTTAATTTAAGTGAGAGACTTAAGAGAGACCTTGAGACTTTTGAGATGTATGCATAAAGAGTTTTACATTTGAGAGATGTGTGTATGTCTTTATTTTTTATTTTTCTGCTTTATTGATATTTTTTGTGTCTCAATGATTGTGATGTTTGTTGAAGCACATATCTAAATGAAATCATTCAATAAAATATTGTTCAAAATGAAAAAAAGCTGCATATGGTCACTTTCAATTTTAAATTTCATAATTATAACATTATTTGGGGGTCGGAGCAGCTCAGTCTGTAGTGACTTTGGCTGGGAATCGGAGGGTCGCTGGTTCAAGTGCAGGTCGGACCAAATCTGGAGAGTGGACTGGTAGCTGGAGAGGTGTCAGTTCCTCCTCCTGGGCACTAATGAGGTGCCCTTGAGCAAGGCACCAAACCCCCAACTGCTCGGTGAGCCTGGATATGAGGCAGCCCCCTCACTCTGACACCTCTCCATCAATGCATGTGCATGTATGTTTCATAACCTGTGTGTGCAGTGTAACTGAAAACAATACTAACAGAGTGAAAAAAAATGAAATTTTCCCCAGTGAGGAAGTAATTCTTCTTCTTCTTCTTTTTATTTATTATTTTTTTATTGTGACTCTAACAGTACTGGTTTGCTCCCATCATGTGAAAGAGTAGAAGGATTAATGTCAGACAGCTTGAACGCAGGTATGTTCAACAACACCGATGCCAACAAGCACAAAGCTGAACAGACTCCCCTGGTAGGCTATTGTATCACCACCACAGTTCCATTACTGATGTTCACCCACAGCTTCTCTCTCAGACAAATATCTCGGTCTATACTTAGCCCTGACATATCTGGGCATACCACACACAGAGCCATATGTTTCCTTTGGCCACAGCACTCGACACATCCAGATCTGCAGTGGAAAACAGTGGAGAACGTGGCCGATCAGCCTGCTGATACTCAGCACAGGAAACCCTCAGACTGACTGGCATTCAGCAAAAACAACCAGCAGCATGATAACATCCAGTTTACAGTTATTAGTATTAGCATGACCATGTAAAACAAAACAATAGTCACTTTGTTCTCATAATCTTGCAATTTCCTTTGTCATAGTATACTACTCACACATTCTTTCAGTACACTTATGATGTTATCTGTTAAAAAAAAACGAGGTAAATCATCCATTACATCAGGATTTCTCTTTATCTTCAAACAACACCCCTGTGAAGACATTTTAAAATGCCTGTGATGTAAGATAAATAGACTTAATAAACAAGCTGACAGAAATTGTGCTCCTCTGCACGTAAGATAAAAGCGTCAGCCAAGTCTGAGTGTTGTTTTGCAGCGTGGCCAGAGCACGTTCCTCCATCAGGCTATTTCCTTTAGATATCATGGAGTTGAGGTTTGGGTCCTGGGGCTGTGATGAGTGGACTGACAGCACACACACTTCCTCTGGTCTGTTTTCAGAGACAAAATACTGCACACACACACGCCACATTTTCACTCAGTGTTTTTCCTCGCTCAGATGGCCTGTAGGAGTCCCTACTGTACTGAGCCAGCGCACAGAGAGAACATATCCATATTAGGAAAAGCTCAGGCGTCCTTATATGGGAAAGCTTCCTCTGTAGTAACAGCCCTGTCTGCTGGCTTCTCACTCACATTCCTACAGCTCCAGGTTTCTCTGGGAGTTTTTCATTTCCGATTCGCTGGCTGGAGAAGGAGCAACCTTTCATAAGAGTCTGGCCCGGTGTGTGATCCTCTTTTTCAAAAAAAAAAAAAAAAAAAAAAAAAAAAATACACAAACCTCCGTCTAGCCTCTTTCCTGCAATCCTCCACTTTTTGATGTAGTAAAATAAGCCTGGCCAGGGACAGGGCACACCTGGCCTTTTTAAGTTCGTCATAGACTAAGCCTCATTAGGCAGGTGAGAAGCCAGGGAACATGTAGCCTCTGTTCCCGTAATATCTGCCTTTTTACGCCTTCATGGCTGCTCTTTCACTACTCAGGATTTTTAATCACGATTTGTCCCGACTAAGACCTACGAGGTCAAAACGTCCAGTCGAACATGAAATAATATCCTTCACCTTTGTTTTCAACAGAATCCTCTTTTTTTTGGGAAAAGCGTTTCATTACAGGAAGTGTCATTAAGTGAGAACATTAGTCTTTGTCCTCTTAATACCTGTCCTGCATACCAGGGCGGCACACTGAGCTCAGGTAACCCAGGAAACAGGCCATCAGGATCATCCATCAGAAGCAAATGACAGACATGTTGTGTTAAACATTTGCCAAATCTATAGGCTGAATGTGAAAAAAATACTTTATAATTAAGGAACTCTGGATAAATAATAAACTAAGTACATTACTGGTATTGTACTTCAATACAATTTTCAGGTCACTTGAGTAAATCTGTTTTATTCTTCTTTATACTTTATATAGGTTATACTTTTTTAACTACTGTATTATAGTATAATATTGAATTAAGAATATAAGCATATAAAATAAAGTTGTTAGCAGTTTTCATTACAATCATGTCATATTTTACAAAAAAGCAAAGATGAGGGAACAAAAATACAAAATTATCTATAAAATGTTGCTTTTTTTTTCCCTTTTCTTTGTCATTAATCATCTAATTGATTCATCGTGTGACTCCTACATTATAAAACTCTGGATGAAACTACTTTACTGTACAAACTGTAGTTAAACTTTGTCACAGATTCAAATGTTATTTGTGCAGTGATACAACAGCATTAACAATATAATGATGTAATATGAATAACATTAATATATCAGTCAGACAGGGTGCTGATAATAGTTATGTACCTTTAGTTAAGTGGGATTTTAAATGAAGGACTTTACGAGTAGTTTTTCATGTTGGTATTATTACCTCAGGAAATTGCCTGATTATTTCTAATCTAACCTGCATATCATGTGTATTATACAAGAGCGGTGGTACAAAATGCTTTGCTCGTGCAAAAAAGATCAAAATGTGCTTTATGTATTTTAATGTTCAGTACTTAAAAGCTGCAGTTCAGACACTGCTGTCAGTGCACAAAAATGCCACTGCAGAGTCCAAGATATAACCACATCAGCATTGAAAACAAAGTTACAAGAAGCTTACAGCAGCTGCCAAGTGCAGGAGTGACCTTGTTAGATAACCAGCACAAGTTAATGACTCGGACGAACTTCCTCTCCCTAAAAGCTCACTGTAAATTTATTTAAGTACAGGCTGTCTGTGCACCTTTGAAGCCACAGCTGAGGAATGCTGTAGTGGATTTACAGTCTTAACCACCCCATTACTCATTAATCAGTTTATTTAATCATGAAGTGTTGATGCATCTTTACGAGTCTCTACCTGTTGTTTTTTTTTTACTGTTCTTTTTTAATTTAAGCTGTTAGATCCTTCACGTCTGAACTGTGCTGAAGTTTTTCCTTTCTTTTTTTGAAATTAATATTTATAGGTACCGGCTGTCTGTTTGTGAAGTCAGTCTTTAGGAATGCCCAGTGTGGGGTCCCAAGCTTCCAACCAGACTTAACCTCCCATTCCAGATGAAAGCCGTTCTGAGAGAGAGAGAGAGAGAGAGACGGTGTTGTTTGGCCCGAGCAGCAGAGCCTTGCCTTCAGACAGCAGGAATGTGGGATGTCTGGAGTGGGGGGTCAGGAAGCGAGGAAAGAATGCCAAGTATGTCCATGTTTGTCCAGGGCTGGCTCTCCATTCAGCCCCCAGTGACGTGTTGCGAGGGCCAGCGAGTATAAAGGGAGCTGGTCTCTCCAGTCAGAACTCAGATCAACTCCTCTACTGAAGCTAAACTCTAGCTTTCACCAAGACAGAAAGAAAGACCGTGACTGGAGCGGCAGAGAAACGCTACGAGACGAAATAAGACAAGAGATCAACTTGATCAGAAAGGGTTTCTCAAGCTCAAACTCTGAGACTAAAGGAAGACTTTTTAACGAGACTTAAGGAAAAACTAGAATCTATTTCTACCAAGGAAGAAAATATGTCTGCTGGAATGAAGAAAATGATTTTGCTGCCTTTCCTGTGCATCATGCTCGCACACATGGTGAGTCAGACACAACACAAAAGTGACTTCATACTGCTGATGTGTTTTTAGGCTTTAAATGTACGATTCTTTACATTTCTGAGCACAATACAGTGTGATCTCCGTGTGCTGAATGTGTAACACTGTCTGGAGATGATACTTAACGGAGTGTGTGTCTGTTTGTGTTCAGGCTGCAGGTCAGGAGTGCAGCAACCAGTGCTCGTGCCCCTCCACTCCCCCTCAGTGCCCCCCGGGAGTGAGCCTGGTGCTGGATGGCTGCGGCTGCTGCAGGGTTTGTGCCAAACAGATGGGGGAGCTCTGCACTGAGAAAGACCTCTGCGACCCACACAAAGGCCTCTACTGTGACTTCGGAGCCCCCATCAACAGACGCATAGGAGTGTGCACAGGTGAGCCACTGAGAATGTCTTGTTTTCTGTGCCATCTACCTGCTGACAATCATTAGATGTGCTTAATGGTCGAACCGAATCCTGACCATTCTCCTTGTTGTTTCCCCCACAGCTCGAGAGGGAGCCACATGTGTGTTCGGAGGAATGATATACAAGAGCGGAGAGACTTTTCAGAGCAGCTGCAAGTACCAGTGTACATGTCTGGATGGAGCTGTGGGCTGTGTCCCACTTTGCTCCATGGACGTCAGGCTGCCGAGCCCAGACTGCCCCATGCCGAGACGTGTCAAGGTGCCAGGGAAGTGCTGCGAGGAGTGGGAGTGTGACTCTCCCAACAGACACAGTTTCATGGGCTCAGCTTTGGCTGGTAAGTCAGTCTCCTTTTCTTTTAAGACTGTAGTTTATTTGTTTAACAGAGAGGAAACAATTAGGAAAGTCGTCCTGATCCATTTTTTGCTCCTGTGTTTACAGCATACAGAGAGGAGGAGACCTATGGCCCAGATCCTTCCATGATGAGGGAAAACTGCCTGGTTCAGACTACTGAATGGAGCGCATGCTCAAAGACTTGTGGCCTTGGAGTCTCCACCAGGGTCACCAACGATAACCGTGAATGCCGCCTGGAGAAACAGACCCGGTTGTGTATGGTGCGACCATGTGAGTCCCAGCTGGAGCAGAGCATTAGGGTGAGTTTTTGTTTAGCTGCACTGCAGATGCAGAATCAGCACAGATATAGCCAAAGAATGCTTAACGAAGTTGTTTTCCTCTTCATTGTCTTCCTACAGAAAGGGAAAAAGTGCATCCGTACTCCCCGACTCTCCAAGCCTATGAAGTTTGAGATCTCTGGCTGCACCACCACCAAGTCCTACAGGCCAAAGTTCTGCGGCGTCTGCCTGGACGGCCGCTGCTGCACCCCCCACAGAACCACCACCCTGCCCATGGAGTTCAAATGCCCCGACGGACAGGTCATGAAGAAGCACATGATGTTCATCAAGTCCTGCGCCTGCCACCACAACTGCCCCGGGGAGAACGACATCTTTGAGTCCATGTATTACAAGAAGATGATGGGAGACATGGCGTGAGCCGCTCAAGGACGATCCCAGCTTATGACTTGAAAACAAACATCTCATTTTGCAGCTCAGTATATATGTGTTTTCTATGTTTTGTTTTGTCATTTTCTCATTGTAAAAGTAGTCCAGACACTTAAGTGTCTGTTTTTTTTTTGTTTTTTTTATGGCTGGCGCACATCAGCCACATAGACTCAGACAGAGGGTTGCATTGCAGCTCCAAGAGATTCCTGCACTATAACTTCTATTTTTGACGAACCTACTGTCAGGTTGCCACCCGTTCCCTTGAAACCCCTTTTACAGACCCGTCCATATAACTGTATGCAATTTTAAAACCTTATCTAAACCTTGACGTCCTCTCTAAATGAGTGTCTAATAACTCCCCTCCGCCCTCCGAGCCCGGACCAGACCTGGTAACTCTAAGCAGCTGTAGATGCAGACCACAGCAGGCCAGTGTTCCCCTGTGCAAACAGGTCTGAATGTGTCCTTATGTGTGCGAGTGTGTGTGTGTCTGTTAGCGCAGCCCTGAATGTCAGCCTTGTTTCTGCGTCTACGCTGTTCACCCTGCTCGCAGAGTAAGGGAAAGGTCAGAGTTACCGCCCAGCATGTGGATGAGAAAGTAAGCAGCGTGCTGAGTTTAAGGTTAGATATGAAACACGGTGGGCTTTGCCACAGCACTGAGAAAAAAAAGAAAACGTTTTTTGAATATTAAGAAAAGAAACCAAGAGTCAATAGGAACAAAGTGTCTATTTTGTACAAAAATAGAAGAAAAGACTGGAAGAATTGTTATTTCATTCCTTTTTTATTGTTGATGTGTAAATGATGTATATATTTGTACAGTTTAAGTTAATTTAAAGCCAAATTTGTTCTGTGCTTCGAAATGTATCAATAGTATTTTTGTCGACAGTATTTTTTACTATTTTATTGAGAAGTGTGACAAAAATGTTACATGTTTCACTTTGTAGCTGGAAATAAAATGTTATATTTTTTATACAAACATGAATTCTCCAATTTTTCTGCATCCCAATTTTGGTCCATAACGTCTATTAAATAATGCCTTAAATATAATACACATACAGGTACACCACTCACATGTCAGTGATCCACATAACTAAAATATTACTTGTTTGTGTTTAACTTTAAATCTTTTAATCTTAGTCAGTTAGTGAAAGTATTATTAAGTTATTAAATAATATCACTCTCTTAGAGCCAGAAAGCAGGAAGTCAAACTTGCTCAGTCACTTCAGCTTAAGTGAATAAAATGGGGGAAAAAAGTCAATCATGAATAACTTTTATTCCCTCCACATATGTTGGCCTATTCCTCCACTTTCCATTAGCTTTATGTAACATCATAATAAGACCTTCAGCTGTAAACAAAGACATTTTAAAAATGTATGAGTTCTTTCACTGCAAACAGTATAAATAATGCACAGAACTGGTGGGTGTTGACTAAATTGCTCCCTCATTAGCTGAACTGAAAGGAGATATTTTAAATGTATTAGTTTCTGCATTAATGCAAAGCACTCCTGCTTGTTTCTCCTTTTACATAAGACAAAGTGGAAATAAATGAACTTATGGTTTAAGGAAAAAGGAAACGCCTCAGCAGTCTAATGTCGCCATCTGGTGCCCTTTCAGTTTGTCGTCACGTATTTTCAATAAGATTTTCAGCTCATTTTAGGACTGAAACACAACATACATGAGCTTGTCTCAGCCTTTAATGAATCCCTCTCTAATGGAGTAATAGTTGGTTTAACAGTAACAGCAAACAAAGTTTGCTGCAGAACATTCTATTAAAATATATCAAATGACAAATAGACTACAATAACAACAGTTGACTAAAAAGTTAAATATATCTGTTACCTATTCTTTTTAGTCTTTGTCAGTTTTTAACCATTTTATGATGTTTTAAATTATTTATATTGAATGTTTGCTGCGGACACACCAGCAGTGCAGGACATGACTATCCAGTAGTTTCAGTTTCCAGCTGTGTCTACAGCAGCTATATTTATTTAGGCCGACAGAGAAAGCAGGATTTTTTTTTTGCATTTGCATTTTCTCCTCTGCCCACGTTCTGTTCTTGTTTCCTTTCACACCTTTTTGTCCTTTTTAAAAAAAATAAATATAAAAACTGTTAATACTGTACTGTATGATTCACTGCACTGGCTCGCTCTTCTTAATAGTATCATCCAGTGAATAATGTGATGCTGAGGCCAAATCTAAGGGTTGGAATGATGTTGTCTTGATTATCTTCAGTAAACAGTTTTCTGTGTCAGAGGGATGATTCATGTTCTCGCCTTCTTCGCCCACAAACTCAGTCCAGTTCAGCCTGTATGAGTCAATGTCTCTTTACCGTGAGTAGAAATACCATATATGAATATTTAGGCTGTATTGAATGAACAAATTCCATTTGTATTTAATTATTATATTGTAAATGAAAAAAAAAATACGTAATTAATATACCTTCAGTTGTAAATTTCTTTGTGCGGTGAGTTTATTGCATTTTGCAAATATTCATTTGATATTTGAAGCATTAAAATGATTTATCAAAACAGATATTTTCAATTAAACTAATCAATTTATTGGTTTTCTTACATAAATGAAATACAGGTCATAAAGATGCTAAAAATTCACTTATTGCCTTGGCTTGATTAGAGTCAACTGTATCTAGAATAAGTAAGCATTGTCTACGTCTTGTTCTTCTGCTTCCACATTAGTATGTAAGCATCCCATAAACAGCTTTGTACACGTACACATGCCGTTACTGTACAACCTCACCTTGTTGCTGTGTGTTTACCTGCATCTGCCTCAACCATTCACATGAATCAGTGTCCTGAAATAGTTTGAAAAGCAGCAGAGTTACATTTGCAAAAAGAGAGAGATGATTGTCAGAGGAAATGAAAAAAAAAACAAGATGTCAACCTTCAGGTTTTTCAGGGGCATTGTTGCATGCTCTGAGTATCAAATGCAAATTTGTTTGTTTTTAGTTTGCATATGTAGCTGCTCTATGTATATACACTACTGTATATACTCTATGTGAGGAACAGCATGTCACAAGGGAGACTGCAGCAGTGTGGCACAAGTGGGCAAAAGATAAAACCATGTCACATATTCAAACGCTCTAACTGTGGAAACCAGGCAGCTGGTAAAGCGGAGGAGGACGAGGAGGCAGAGGAGGTTGCTGTGTCAACTTTTTTTTTGGTTGTTTTTGATTTACCAATCTCTCGCTCTTGATTTCTTTCTCTCTATCTCAGCCTCGCCGCATCTCATGGAGTTTCTGGGCAACGTTTTCGAGCTCTGACTCGATCGCTGCCAGGCTTTCAATCTCCGGCTCCTGCAGATATAATGAGAAGAAAAATACTTAGAGTGCAAACCTGAAGAATACATCTGAAATATCTTGACTAATCAGTTTCTATTGCAGAATCACCTCCTTTAACTTCAGTGTTACAACAAATGTGACAGTTTGTGGCTATTAAAGGGATCACAGTGGCTTTGAACATTTTTTTGTACCTTAATGGGATTGAAGCTGTAGGATGGTTTCAGCATCAATTTTTTTTTTTTTTTTTTTTTTTTTTTTTTTTTTTTACAGTAAAACACAGAAACCCAATCAGTTCTGGGGGTGAAGCCAGCAACATAATGCATAAAGACATTATTTAAAGCAATAGTAAAACAATTTGTGAAATACAGTTTTAGCAGAGAACGTGTTTACATTTGTAAAAAAAAAAGAAAAAATTGTCTGTGATGAGTTTGTAGTTTTATGAGGGATTATGTGCCAAACTATTTTTTTAAACCAGATAAACAAGATATTTCAATGAGTGAGCTTCTGAAGGCTTTTGTTAACCTTGGACAGAGGCTAGGCTAGCTGTTTCCCCTGTTCCCAGCCTTTATGCTAAGCTAAGCTAACTGGTTGCTGGCAGTAGCCTCCTATTTACCGTACAGACATATGTGTGGTATCAATCTTCTCATGTAGTTTGTAAAAAAAAAAAGCAAATCTGTCCCAACATGTTGGACTGCTGCATTTTTCTCAGCTGGAAAGCTCACCTCTGACCTACGGCTGGCGCTCCCCTCTTCCTCCGACCCCTTCCTCTCCTCAGGTCGCCTTCTTGCGATCATCTGCAGCTCCTTCTCCTCTGGACTCCTCTGCAGGTTTCTCTTCTCCTCCTCCACCTCCTCTGTGACCTCTTTTGAGTGATGTGGCACTTCCTGCTGCTGCGCCTCCTTTCCAGCTGCTCTCTTCTTAGCTGGCAGCGTCTTGCTCCTCCATCGCTTTACGTTCTCTCTACTCGCTCTCTTCACCTCCCCTTCATCCTCCTCATCCTCTTCTTGTTGAGGCCTGGTTGAGGAAAATGCAGATTTCTTATCTTTCTCACCTTCATCTTCTTCATCAAACTTCTTCTCTTTTGATTTGACTCTGGGTGCATTTCTCTTTTCAGCAGATCCAACACCTGGAAACAAGAAAAAAAGAATGAGATTTCTTCCTGTTTCCTCATTGAAACACCTGCTGGCAGCCAGCACAGTACTCTCCTCCACCATTAGCAAGATTCCACTTCTTGTAATGAAATTCTTTCTTGCCAGCTGGCGGTCCTGCCTTCAGTAATGCAAGCTGTGCTTTATGGGAATTAACAGCATGACTGGAGCCATCAGATGACTTGGCAGCAGCTCAAACAGGTATTTCATGGTATCTTGCCATTATAGCACAAAAAAACATTTCTCTGTTAAATCTTAATTGCAGTTCTGTTCTAAGGATGGAGGTTTCGGTGCATGAGCCCAGCTGTTACCATGCACACCAGCTCATTTGAATTCTGGGGCACGAAGACATTTAATCATTTCTGTTGGTGTGCTGTCAGACCGCCAGCCATGTTGGCCCTCACTCCCCTGTCAGGGGGCTGATTTCATCATGTAGATGGAAGCACTTCCATCAATCACTCAGTCCTGTTGTGGCAGATGTTTTTTTAACTACATTAGCATTGCACTCTCCCTAGATTCTGCTATCTGCCTTCATTTATATTGCATATTTTAACTGACTTGCATTTTTTTATTCTAGAATATGAATACATGTGACTATGCACTTAAAATATCAAGCTCAAAGTCTTTTTTTAAAAACATAACTGAGATGATTTGTTGCAAACAAACAAAATGCTCACACTTGCCTTTCTTACTCTTGCTCATGTTTTCCTCATCTGAATGAACTCTCTTCTTGTCATGTTCTTCTTCCGTCCTCTTTTCTTTGCCCTCGCTCCACTCATCCAGAGACACATGACTTCCTGGGATGTCATCATTTCCCCTCTTCTCTTGCACCTCTTCTTCAACCTCATTGTCTTTCAGGCTCTCGTCCTCTCCTTCCTCTCTGTCTCCATTTCCTGTCCTCTTCTTCTGGGACAGGATGGATCGCTCACCTGGGCCTCCTAGAGCCTCCAACATGGATCGATCTGAAAACGAGGAGAATTTAATTTACAAGAGAACACTGAGACGTTAAAACAAGATGTAGCCATGGGTCATTTTATGTTGTAACTAAATCTGTGTGTTTCTGTATGTCTGCCTTTTTATTTTCTTACCAAAACCTCATAAAGACATGCTATGATATCTTCCTGCTTTTTGCCACAATTCAACAAAAAGGTACCACTAATCTTAGAACTGGAAAATATGTGCTGATTATTCAATTATTTATGTTATTTTTTATCCTATATTCCAAATATTTGACTTTCCAGCCTCTCAAATGTAAATATTTCCTATGTTTCTCTGTTTTATATCACTGGTAATTAAATACTGTTCAGCTAAAACAAAAAAAAATACTTTAGATTAAACAAATAATTGAGAAATTAATCAACAGATTAATCAACAGTGGAAATAACTGTTTTTTGCATTCTAACTAATATTAGCAGGTAAAGCTATGAGACTTTGTGTGAATATTATATTCTGACACGTAATATAAGTTCCACATTGTCATGATGTACTATAATAATATTGCATGTGCAGTAAATCTGGCTGTCATATAACACACACAGAGGGTCGAGTACAGTGCTCCTTATTAGTCATTCCTGTGCTTGTTCATGCATTACTACTCTCATGTGTGCTCTACAGGGCATCTGGCACTAACTTATAAAGGCCAGGTGTTGTCAGGTGGAAGGACCTCATGTCTGTCCTGATTTATGTTCACAGGAGGCATCAGCATAGTTTAAATTCACCTCAGCATGTCTGTTTGTCAGCGCTGCTTTGTTGACAATAACTCATAATGGAAGCGACACATCATTTTAAACTAATCAGCATAATGAAAGGACATAGGATGGATCTTTCTCTTCTCACCAGCAACGTCGCCTTCAGTCTGAGGAGTTTGTGCTGTTGGTTCACCTGCAGCAGCATCTCTCTGCAGCTGAGCTCTCTCCTGACCACCTACAAACAAAATGAGCCATTCCAGCTTTTTGTCTTTGCCATATTTCCACATAAAGACAAGCAGACAAACAGTCACCCGCTGTGTGTCACCTACGACTCACCTTGAACAGCAATCTCATGCAGCTCCTTCAGAAAGTTATGATGGCGAAGGATAGAAACGAGCCTGTCATCTGCATAACACACACACACAGACACACATCAAAACGCAGGTAAACGAGCGGTCAAACGTTTCAGCCAAGTCAGAAAAGAAGAGACAAAAAGAAATAATGGGATGCTGCTGAGGCTTTGAAGGTATAAGTCTTTCCCCTTCACTTTTTCACAGGACTCAGCAGGTTGCTTCAGTGGTTCGTCAAAGGTAATTGCCCTGAAATTTACTGCTTTCAAAGCAAGAGCACAATTAATCATTTGGCCCACAGTGAATTGCAGCAGCATTGGACTTTCTGCTGACCCATAAACGTCTCCGCTCACGCTACGCAGTAAGCACAAAAGACACTACTACTGTACAGCTGTGCTCTGATACCAGTCTGTGAGCTTCAATGTCATGAATTTGACTCCCCTTTTCTCTCTTTGCATCCCTCTGGTGGTGTACAGTTTCCCTCTCTGTGAGCTGTGCTCCCATTGATTTTTTTTTTTTTTTTTTTTTTTTTTACAACAAGGACAGCATCAAGCTAATACTCCAGCTGTGTAACCAAATACTCAGTGCGAGTGACTCTGCTGCATATATCAGAGTGGTTTTTATACCCAGCAGCCATTGCATCATTCCATTAAACTTTATAATGTATGCATCTCCATAAAAAAGAGATTACATATTGGTTCCCCTAGAAACATGGCAACGCTCCAGTGAGGGCTGATCTGTTTCAGGCCATGTCCTATTGTCTCTAAGATAGTGATGATAACATAGATGAAAAAATATATATATCTTTAAGCTATAGCTCTTTAATCAAGATCTTTAATGCTTAAACATTATTATTATTGTTGTTATCCATAAATTTTCGAATTTACTGCTTTAAAAAAAACTGAAAAAATGTATTTTTCATCTCTGAACAGAAAAATGTGTTTTAGTGGTTGTATGTTATTCTGGATTCATTTCTGACTTCTCAGAGGATTCCAGTGTTTGAGTATAAAAATTCCTCACTCCTGTTAAAATGGTGAAGCGTAGGGAACTAACTCAGAAAGAAAGCTGTTCATGATGCTGCATGAAATTTGAGACAAACAGGGCAGGTGGTCTAATACATTTGTTTAGCACTGTAACCCTCACTGGACTGTCAAAACATGGTGGACTCTATTAAGAATCCCTTATGAAGACATGAAGGACTGTAAGCTAATGAAAACACAACCATTCTTATTTTATAGTCCATTTCAGCTAAACAGATCATGTGAGATGTTACAGAATAATCTTTAAAATGGCAGAGCTGGGTAACACAAAATAATATGAATGTTGCAATATGAGACGAGATGATATAGCTTAAAAGCTTTTTTCTTATCTTCGTCTCAAAGTGATATGATTTCAGCAGGTTTGGCCCAAAGAACTCAATATTAAGACATTTCCAGGCGTTAAATTGAAAGGTTAATACAGAGCAAGGTGGCAAAAGAAAACATTCAGTGTCATCATTTCCTAATTTTACGCTGCATGCCATATTATCACATTTAAGTGACTTCTTGGTCACATGCAGCATCTACAGATAATAATAATAAAGAAAAGACAGCTTATCAAAGGAGGTGACAACACCATTACAAATCACTGTGAGAGTGAATAGTGTATGTTATTGTGGGGCTCACCTGTCTTCATTGTGACCAAACACTCCTGACTGATTGGTATGGAGCGAGGCCTCGATAGCACATCTGCCAACGCCTCCACAATGCACTTCATCACCTGCATATGCAAATGAAAAGACTCAAAAACCTTTTCCTGTCACAATCTGCTGTAGGATGCTGCTACAACTCCTTCACTTGGTGAGGGTTTTATTGGAATAAATCAACGCAACTTTACAGATTAAATTCATCTTTTAATGCTGCTCTGGTGCCAACTCACCCACTAATTCAAAGATGAAAAACTCTCAGATAAGAGATAAAAAAAAAAAAATTAAAAAAAATTAAACTCCCATTGAGCTTTCAGTGTCAAGCCAGTCCCACATGCCTGGTGATTTTTCACTTTTCAAAGCGCTCTGCCTCTGCCTGCCAGATCTATGAATATCCCCTTCACACCCTCAGCTCTCCGAACCTTATTCTAGAACCTCCCTCTCCCCTTCTCTTCATCTCTCTCTATCTGTCAATCAAGATGTGAAATGGATCCAGTGATACCTAATCCCAGAGATAAACTCTCCTCATCACTCTAAAATTGATTTGATTTTCACAAGGTCAGACTGAGATTACCCTCAGTTGAGAAGACACTTAAGGGAGTTAAATTGCTTGGATTAAGTATTTTTAATCACTGCTTGACAGGCAGAACAAATCATTAATAGCAAATATATACTTCCACAGTAATACTAACATCTATAAATAAAAAAATAATAGTGCATTTACCTTTACGTCCTCATTCTCCAGCTGACTTGGAGTCACTGGCAATGACAGAACTGCAAGATAAGCAAGAAAAGCTGCATCATCCTGAAGGATTGCCATTATTTCTAGAATCCCTAATGATGCATTGTTATTGTCACTGTTACTAAAACACACAGCTGCTGTCTAAGTGACGGACTAAATGAGCCAAAAGGTGCAGGTGAATCCGCTCCATCTTCCTCCGCAATTAAAACCTGCGTGTGTGTCGCTGTCCTTGGTGCTGAATCTCCAGCGCACATCTCTCTTGTAACAAACCATAACATATGAAAGCACAGCTATAACCTATAAAAGCACGACTATAACGCATAAAAAGCATGATGCTACTTCTTTCCTTACCGCAGCTGGACAGTATTGTCAAGGCGAGGAGTCCTTTGCCGATCATGTTTGGATGCGCGTCAAGCTCTCCAGGAATAGAAAGATAGCGAAGCTTTTTCAGAAGGGATTTTCTCCTCTCTGCGGACACAGTCAGCTGGATTTTACGGACGCATCCTGAACTAAACTTAGTCTCTCTGTATTTCTGGAGAGCTAGATTTCCTGCAGCATCAGACCCGGCAGCCTCCGTCCTCTCCACCGACCTCACCGCAGCAGCGCTGCTTCTTATAGCTAGAGGATGATGGGGGCAGGAAGTGACATCATCCTGGTGCAACTTATCACCAGTCTACCTGATCATACACCTCGAGGTTTTGCCAGGGCGTGTACATGTTTATAGAGCCCACCACAGTTATATGAAAGTACAGCATTTTATTTCATTTTATTTTATTTCTTCCTGTCATTTGTCTTCAAATTAAAACAATTACTAATTAGCGCAGCAGATTTTCACTGTTTTAAACCTCATCATTTATAAGTCATGTCCATAGTCCAAATAGTAAAAATAATTTTTATTTATTTAATCATTATGTTCGATTTAATTCCATTTGCCATTAAAAAGACAGTTCTTTTCTTTTTTTAACATAGACCTACTGTAAATATGTATTATTATTTTTTTATTACATATAAATTCACTGTAAATTGTGTCTGCTGCTGTGGCGGGTGAATAAAAAAATATTCTACTTTATTAAAGTTTTGGACTATCCTGCAGTTCAAAGATTCAAAGGTTTAAAGTGTTTATTGTCATGTGAAACAGTAAGGAAACATGTTTCCCTGCACAATGAAATACTTCCTTTCCTATCCATGATGGAGGCCGAGCAATAAATCAAAGTGTAAAATAGAAAAGATAATAATATAGATAAATAAATGCAGCTTAAAGGCCTTTTTAAAGTCAGCGAAGTGAAAATACACAATATATATACTACAAAAATATGGGCTGTGCGAAAAGATCAGCATCAACATCAGTATGCGCAATATTGAGCACAGAGTGTGTACTCATGTACTCAAGTGCAAAAAAAAAGAGGTAGTCCATGATGAGGAGTCTACAGGCAGGGGGAAGAGCTGCTTATAAAACAACAGGGTCAAGCAGGCGTTTACAATTCAATACATATTTAAAGTCTCCATTATGCTGTGTTTTCCCAATGCAACATGAAGCTCCGTCATCCTGCTGTATTTGCTGACCACATTGCTGTCTTGACTGAATGCGTTGCTAGGCAACGGGTTATTGAAAATGACTGCTGTCATGGTTGAAACTGTGCCGACACTGATCAGATCAATGAAAAATAAAAAATAAAGACAAGGCAGCATCTAGCTTTCTTTTCAGAGACATAATAGGAAGTGTGTGACACGACATAAAATAAAAAGCATATGTTCAGAATTATATAGATAGACAGATACTTAATAAATATATCAATATGTGATAAAGTGACTATTAAGATGTTTCAAATTGCAGCAACACTTTATAATAAGGTTATAAAGCATGGTTATGTTAAGCATGAATACTGTAGGCTATGTCATGAATTCCTGTTGCTCACTACCAATAAATGATCAAATCACTTTGACTTTATGGGATTAATTAACACTTATTTCTAGGCCTGCAACGGTATCGAACCAGACATGCTGGCAACATTAATATCATGATCCCAAGAGGATGAATCATAGTTCAGGTTTTCTGATCCATCTGATTTGGATGAAATATTAATACATGTAGGCCTATGAAGTGACTGTAAAATTTATATTATTCTAAAAAGTTACCAAATGGCCTACAGTCACAGTTTATTCTATTAGAAAGAGATGTATTGTACTGTATATGCAACCAAACTTATGGTACATCCTGTAATGTCTTTTCCCTCGTCAGAGCCGAGCACCAGATGTAGAGCCTGAGGTCATTTTTCTTTTGTTACTGACACATTCATTAAAAAAAAAATAAAGAGACAAAGAGGATTTCCAATGTGTGTTTTGGACTGTTTGCTGTTTCAAATGTCCTTCTGAGATCCCAAAGCCCTCATTATGCTTTCAGGGAGACAATAAAGGCCACTTTGCGTCAGTTCCATATTTATGACCGCATTAACCAACGAGGGCATTGTTTAAACATGAAGAGAAGGTTTTCTTTGAATGCAATAATAACGTTATTATGACATTCATTGAAATTCAGCTTGATGCAACATTCAAGAGAAATCGTAAAAAACAGGGACATGGACATATATATATTTTAGATCCTTTAGAACTGGAGAAGATTTCACTAAACAAACACATTAAAATGGATTCAAAAGCCTTTTGCCTGCATTATATAAGACATGTTTACCTTGAAAACAATCCCATTCTGCTGTATACAATTCACCCTGCATGGTTTTCATCCCCATTCAACAGCTAAATTATCATTTGTGAGCAAACCAGAGCTATGCTGAATATAGCATCCACCTGCTCTCATAAATAAACAGTGAGTCCTCTACATACTGTACTGGACCCTCTTTAAGAGAGCAGATGGATAGGGAGCTCATCTGTACGTTGAATGGTAAACTACAACGACTCTTCTATATATACACACGTATATATATATATATATATATATATATATATATATATATATATATATATATATATATATATATATATATATATATTTCTGTTGGGTCTGTCTGCCTCTTCTAGTGCTCAGCTCATAGTGATGCAGAGAAGTGAAAGTAGGCCAGCAGCAGGAACAGACGTGTGACTAAACTACATCTGGTCTGAAAAGTCACGGCTCTGGTAACATTTACTGTGGGCAATATGGATGACAAATCTGTTTCCATATTTAAATCATTTTGACTGTGCATCTAAACTATAAGTTGCTGAAATTTAAGTCCTGTCATCCTCCAAGGGAAATTTTAACTGCAGTTTCAGTCTAACCAAAAATGAGCACTGAATGCACTTTGTTAATATCAGGAAAAAATCTCAATATTTGGGGGGAAAGAAAAAAAAAGAAAAGAAAAAAAAAGGAAAGAAAAAAAGGAAAGAAAAAAAAGTTAATTTCAGTTTTTGGGCAAAGTTTAATTACTTTAATGTTTAATCATATCACAATATTCATACTTCATGCTTCCCTTGTTACAATTTATAATTAGGTCGTACAGTGGAGTTAAAGCAGCATTTTTTCTTAAAATAACACCTACTGTGTGATGGACCGACCCTTTCTGACAACCAAAGTTTTAAGAGACAAGTTTCATTTCAGCTCTTTTCTTGGATGGTAGTTTAAATTTTTTTGATGGCATCAAAATCATTTACTGTTGGAAGAAAAGTAAAAGAAGAAGAAGTGGGTTTTAGGTAATTTGATGCAATTTTCTGACAGTACACAATAAACCTCTGTGTTGCTTTTTTAATACTGATATATTGTAAATATATAAAACCTTTTCTACTGTTAATATGAGAATCACACAGATATGCAATATATGAAATCATTTTTGAGGGAAGACTCCACCCTGACTGATGTTAGATTCCTGGGAAAGTAGTAAATAATAACTAAGAAATGTATGGTTATCTAACTAGCTGACTTTATGATACAATAATTATATCTGGAGATATTAGCTCAGCACCGGCTAGCGAGCTTGGATTTATTCACCATAAGGATCTGCGGTGATGTTATGTGACATTTATGTTGCAGTTAAATCAAGAGTGATGTTAGAACTTGAAAATAAAGCTGATCGTATGCACAAATACCAAGTCTGTATTGGTGCTTCCTCCCCCTTAAAACTTCAATCATGACAAATTTGTAGTCTGTTATGATTTAATTACCAGATAATGCGTACGCGTGCATATCCCATGTGTACATGATACTGATATTCATTATATATATATATATATATATATATATATATATATATATATATATATTTTTTTTTTAAACAAATTAGACAACACTCTTAAAAGAGGTGTCTTACCCCAGTTTCCCTTATTTTATTCTAAGGGATGATGAAGTAAAAGGAAAAGAGAAACAAGCAGCAATGGTTTCATCCAGAAAAGCTTCTCAACAACAGCCACCTCCACCTGCACCTAAAGATGAAATATTTAGGCTGCAGGATTCATGGTGACGTTATTTTCAGAGTGTAGAACCACAGTCATTTCCTGTATGCTGCCATCAGGGGCCACAGAAAGTTTAACAGGGTGGCTCTCCATTGAGGCTCTGTGTCACCTCAGCAGTAACCAGCGTTGGCTCTCTTGTGTCTAAGTGAAAGCTACATACGTCTGAGATGTACCAAACCCACAAGCAGCAGCAGGGCGACGGTGGCCTGCGACAGAGCGTCAGACTGCAGAGGAGGCTGACCTGACTTCACTCCAACCGGTCGGGTGAAGATATACGGGTGTTCCTACGGAGGAGACATGGAGAATACAGGAGGTTATCATCACTTTCTGCTGTGCTTCCAAACACATAAAAAATATTATTACGGAATAAAATCCCAGAGGTACTCTATAATAAACTGACATTTTTTTTCTGATGAACATCAGTACTGAACTAGGCAGGTAACAGATGGTAGATTTCGGCTCAGTGTTTAATAAATACAGTAAAAGGAACGGTTAACTCCAGAGCAATGGTGGCCTGGGATTTATTACCAGGCTTTTTAATTTCAGATAGAAGTTGCTTTAACAAAAAAAAAAAAAAAGGTAAAATATTTGTATATATATGGGATACCTTGAAGGAAATTGCTGAGTGCTTCTCATTGGTAATCAGAGTTATCTTGTAATTCCAAAAGGTAAGGAGAGTTCTGTTTTTGTCTCTCCACTTTTCTTTTCTATTTTTTTTGGTTGTATTTTTTATTTTTATGCATCAGTCTATTTTCTTTCAAGAAGTGAAAAAGAGAGCAACGGTATGAAAGTTGTTATGTGGTAGTGTTGTATGTAGGTATATGTTTTAAATGAAAACATTGGTTGAAAATGTAATTTGAGGACCCCAGGAAGACTAGTTACTGCATATTTGTTGTATCTAATGGTGGATCCAAATAAACAAAACAAAAATTATATGCTCTTTCATCACACTCCATCCAATCATCCATTAATTAATGTTTAAATAACTTCAATGTATTTATTAATTTCCCTTATCAGCTCTTATTAGATCCACCAGGCTGAGATGTTTGAGCTTCATTGAAACACAAAATAGTACATATACAGTATATTTCATGCATAACTTTAAAAAATGGCAATAAATTCCAGACTGGAGGTGATTATTTTAAGACCACAGAAAGATTATTTTCAGATAGTAGAATCAATTTTCACCTCAATAGTATGAAATTACGATAAAAACTTTTTCAAACTCAGTATAACACACCATCCATCCATCTAGCAGTATTGTTGTAGTGAGACATGTCTTACCAAGGGTGGACAGATGAGAGCGATGGGATCAGAGAAGCTGCTCACCATCATCTTTCCTCCTTCAGGCTGAAACTGTGAGCAAAAAAAGAAAGTAAAATAAAAAGTTTTATCTCTGATTTTTTTTTTTGTGTTTCTAATAGTGTTTACTTTAAAAATACTAATAAAAGAAAAATCTGCCCTTAATTTTGACATTTCTTCACACAAGAAATCTTTCTGGATGACGGCCAATAGTTGACCTTTAACCTCCTGTGCCATTAAATACAGCCCATGTGAATTATTCATCACCATGTTGTTCCACAGCCCCTTGGCCAGCTCCTCATGCCCCTTTATGGTGAAGTGGAAGCAGTCGTGAGTGAAGAAGGTCATATCGATCTTCCCATCCTGCTCAGAGAGATAAAACACACACAGGTGTCGAGTTAATGAGGGAGCGGTGAAACGTGACCGCTCGCTCATCCTCAGCCTCATGTTAACAAAGCCAAGCGCTATAGCTCTCAAGGTCTTAACGATTCAGTCATGACTGTGCAACGTTTCACGCTGATTCATCTCCGGAGAGCAGACACCTCGGCCATGTTGATATTGTTGTGGCCTTTGGAGTGAGGATGGATTACCTGGAGGCGGGGAGGGTCAGCGTGTTTCAGAAAAGGCTGAAGAACGACGGCGAAGTCGTTCCTGAAGAAACGGTCACCGTACAGCAGCAACTCAAGTCTCTTCTGCGGATGGGAGTAGCATGAAAATCAATTCAGAACAGCAGCAATCATGCAAATTACTTACAAAGAGGCTTTAACTTGAATGCAACATGTACTGGTTTGGGCCCATGCACCACTTTGTACATTATAGTGTTTGACTAGAGGACTAGTGAGTTATGATCTTGAACAATGGTTGATTCAATATGTTGTTTCCTCATTCAAAACAACATGTACAGTCTATAAACATAGAGCTATAAAGTGTACCTGGAACTCCAGATTGACGTTGACCAGCTCCTGAAGCTCAGGAGACCGAGCTACTGGCTCTATCAGGCATGAGCAGAAAGACCTGAGTTAGAGTGAAGGAGAGTAAACAAGTCAAGTTACAGTTTGCATCCATGTCTGTCCAAAATGTCATCATGTATCCTGATGAAGAAGTGGCAAAATTACAGCACCAAAATCTAGTCACTTCATTTTGGGTCCAAGTGGAAGTTTGTTTTTCATAACTTGAAATATTTGTCACAAGCTGCCTCCATTCTCAGTGTGTCCTCTAGAAGCTTCGAGCTTCGACTGCACAACTGTACAGTACGTGAACATTCAGACTGAAGACAAGCAAAAATAAATCCTCCCTCAGCAGCTTCTAGTGTCTGACTCAGTGAAGGTCAAACATCACAGTGAAGTAACAATGAACAAAACACAATTTTGAGCAGCGGAGGATTTTAAAAAGTACAGTGTGTAGGAAAACTAGGCGCTCTCCGCTCACTCCTCCTTTTGCAAGCCTGTGGACCATGGTAACGCTGTTCACATGCAGGTCATTCAAAAACACAAGTGTAGGGGTGATAGAAGTCAGATGGTGGCTGGTGGTGCCACAGTTTTGAAAAACAAAACATTGTGAGGCAACATGGTGGACTTCTAAGCTGACAAAACCACAACACCTCTTATTAAAGAAATACTCTATTCCATATCTGCAACTAGATGCACCAAAAATGTTGAACGCTGTTCTTTTAAGGGTCGTGGAAACATTCATGTTAGCAGTGAGCGGCTCACCTTTGGAGAAGGCACCCTGGGGTCGGCTTCTGCACCTCCCTCAGAGTCTGCATGGGCAGGATCTGAACAACATTAACGATCATACGAGGGACCTGAAGCAAAACAGAGACGATGCTCTGCAGTGAATTCCAGCACCACACTGAACACTCTCTAAGACCAACTAGGTCTCATCTCTTTACCTCATTCATAAGCATTTCCAAGGAGACGGTGATGTAGTGAATGAAGTTATCCGCTGAAAACAGAGCCTAGAGAGAACACAGAGACTCTGCAGACACTAATGACCTGTTTTACTGAACCAAACCCATTTGAAAAAAAAAAAAGACAGACCTTATCTTTGCAGTAATCACATATATCATTCATGCCCATGAGGATGGTCAGTAGCTTCCAGTCCTCCTCGAAGTTCAAACCCTACAGGAAGCAACAACAGGGGGGTCAGAGTTGAAATGTGGTGAATAAAAAACAGGTTCAGGGACATGTTAGGCTGCAGGATATGTCACTTTCCATTTGTTGAGTTTAAATACCAGATATAAACTGTCTTCTACATTTGTTGTTACATTTCAGAGAAAATAGGGCATTACTGCACCTCGTAGCCTCTCAGTGTGTCGATCAAATGTCTCGTCTGGCTGGGGAGGTTGCTGGAAAGACAGAACAACAACAACATAATGAATAATTAATATCATATAAAACAGAAGGTCACACTGTTGGTGTCACACTGATGAGTCATTACAAAGTGTTGTGTCCAGTCACAGCCAGGTTGAATCCTGTTTCGCTGATATGAGCCTGCATCCCATGAATCGTCTTGCCAGGAGCGGCACCGAGTAGACTGGGATTAAACAGCTTGATGATGTCTAAAAATCACAATTTAAAAGAAATGTGTAACGATGATATATTGTTTATATACAATAAATGCAACCCAATAATATGAAGAGATATAGGAGTCTTCATCTGTGACTGAAACATCTTACTTGCCAAAGTAATGACATGCTCAAATGACCCGTAGCCTCCGATGCTTGAGGATGAAGAAATATCAAAGAATTAGTTATCAAATATTCTGGCTACATGCAGGGCATGGTTAATATCCCTGCAAAAGATCTGTTACAGGTTTTCACGGATGATTTCTGTCACCTCCAAGACACGTGACGAAACTCAATGGGAATCCCGAGGACAGTGGTGGCGTTGGCGCCGATGGCCGTCTGAAAAAGAAAGACAACGTCTCATAAAAACATGATCAGAAATGCAGAGTAACATCTTGAATATCATCTTGAATCAGAAATATTCTGTGTTTGTGTTTCTAGGAGGTGAATCCATCATTATCTGGTACTTTCCACTCAGAATATTTAACACTGTTTAGCCAAAGAAAGCTAGTTGTGATTTTAACTGTATATTACATTACTTGTATTGTGTTACCATTGAAGCTAAAGAAAACAAAAATATCACCTACTGTGAGTGAATCTCCTAATGCTGCGATGACTTTGATATCTGCCGCCTTCACAAATTCAACTAGACCAAAGAGTGAAAGGAATCTGTTAATCTACAGTTTCAACTCTTGGGTAAAAGGTTGATTTGGACGCGACCTTGACGGACCTGAGGAGGGGACGGAGGGAGAAGGACTCATGTCTGGACACTGGAACAAAGGATGCTTGAAGCTCAACGGTCGAGTTTTCTCTGGAAACTCCTGAGAATCAAAAGAGATAAATCTCACTGTCAGATCAAACATTTTAATTATTTTCAGACACTGACTAAATGTGCGTCTCTTAGGCAGTTTATGTCTCCTATAACTCACCTTCAACCTCACTGCTCCATGTCTTCAGTCTGATTGTTGCGTGCATGTTTTAAATTCCTCCTGACATTTTGTTTTTGTTGTTTTTAATTTGTCCAGTTGTGTCTCTTAAATAATCAAATTTAATCTTTTTTTCAGATTTACTGTTTTTAAATGACAGTGCATATGGTGAAATTAGGAGCGCTGCACCATGTGGTGCTTAAGACAACTTACTAACAGTTAAGAGTTTAAAAAAAAAACATATATATGGTAGGAATACATAAGTAATATTTACAGTATTTTTCAGTAAGGCACGTCCATAATATTGTTTAAAAAAAGCGTGTCAGTTAAGGCCTTGAAGTCAAAATAAGCTTTAAATGATGAACAAAAAATTCTGCCATGAGGAGTAAATTTTGTCAAACAAGAACAGTATTTTTATTTTTATGTTCAGTGCTAAAAACAGGTGCACTCAGTACCTTGTTGAGGGCCTCCTTGCTGTAGTGTCCTATGCCCTCCTCATACTCCCACCACCAGTCACTGCCTTAAAGAGAAGAATTAATGTCCATCTGAAATAAACTGCTTCTTCACATGCTTTCATCAATTTATCAGCAAGATTTCCTTGAACAGCACAAAAACAAGCTCTTTTAGAAAGTAATGTCAGTCTTCACTGATATGACTGTTCTCATTATCAGATCATAACATTATAAACACCATAATCAATTTAAAGAAAAAAAAAAGCCTAGTTTCAGGCTGTGGTAACAATAAATACACAGTCTCACTTGTGCTCAGCCCTCCTGCTTGTTCTAGCACTTACCTTTAACAGAGCAGGACGTGAGCATACATGTTGCCACGGTGATCCAAAGCCACTCCATAGTAGTGCGTATGGGCCAGTCAATGGTCGCCCCTGCAGACCGCACAATGTGATGCTCGGCTTTACAGCGCGGCCGCTTTGTCTCTCCCACCGTGTGATGCTGAGTGACAACCTGCAGGTCCACTGAGAGCCATTCAGTCAACAACAATGACAAACATTTCACAGCTTTTCACTGGGACACATGAATAAAATCTGATCTTTACATTCAAACAATGGAGGAAACATTCAAAACAACCACTAAATATCCATATAGCATTTATTAATTTCTTTAGAAACTTGTATTTGCGATGGTAAAAACGCAGTCTTCTTGACAATCTTGACCAGTGTTTCATTTTAGACAAACAGTGACATGTGTGAATGCAGGAAAACAGTCTGGAATCATTTCTTATTTCATCCTTTTTGACTTCATACACTTCATGCAGACGTTATTGGCAGATCATTTCTCAGTAATTCTAACAACAAACACAAATAGACTTTAGAGGGGGAGGGGGGGACAACTGCATATGGCAAAATCAGAATAAAAAAAAAAATCAGTTTGTTGTTTTGTTTTGATAAATACTGTGTGGCCTGACCATGGCTACATTTTTCAGATTTAGGTCCATCTGAGCTGCAAAGTGAAGGCAGGACTCCAGCTTGGACTTTTGGTGAGGGGGTGGAAATTCTCACAACAGCTGAAATTGTGTAACCAAACACACAGACACATACACACAAAAAAAAAAACTCATCCACTTCCTCTAATGTAGAAACGATCCAGAGTTTGAGGCGCTGCTATCTTTAAGGCTCCAAGTTCTGCCTCAAGAAAAAAAGGCTTAAAAAAAAAAACTAACAAAAGAAATGGCAGATGTGGGATGAGAGGAACTATTGAGATACCAACCACTGGAATTAACTCAAAGTATGTTGACGGAAATATATCACACCAACATAGAGAACATCTTCATCTTTCACCAGACTCAATATCATACATGTATCGGGCTTTCAGTTTTTAGATTGAAGCTTTAAAAGCATGTGGACTCTCTGGCTTTCACTAGACTTGTCTCTGCCATGTTGAAAAGCTTTGTGGGACAGCTTTTCTATCACTTAAAGTAAACCACTTCTGTTTTCTTGTTCTTATATGAATAACATGGCTTCGTTGTATGAACATGAATCAATCTTTCACAGTGAACCTCAGGTATGAAAAGGTTTGTTCACTCTAGTATCTGTAAAAGGATGCCTAAAATTAAAATCTGCAAGATGATCAGAGAAAACATGCAAAAAATGACTTTCTTTACCAACTAGGAAATTAAATTATTTGAATTCACATTCTCCTGACTGCCTTTTTAAATACCGGGCTAAATTAGGATGGAGGCAGTTCTGCTGAGTGTGATTTTCTCAAAAAAGGAAAGTGAGAAGAAACTAATGCACATTTTAGATTCAGACTATGCCGACTATGTTGATTAGTCAAGTCCAAAGAGCCTTAGATATGGCATCCACACGGTTTGTTTTCATGGTGAGGACGCAACGCTTCTGGCAGTATCCTGAGTCTCAGACCAGCAAGTCCCAAGTCTGTGTTATCCTTTTAACACTCTGTTCTGAAGCATTGTCCAAAAACGCCCCCACCTTTCTTCAGCACAGGACCAGCATATCTTAAATAGAGGAAGGGAGTTGTGAGACTGCACAGTCCAGCAGCCATCTCAGTCTTCTTTTGGGAACAGGAGAGGTACTCAGCGGGTGTTCAGACACTAAGCACCAGCCGCTCCATGGGACAGGCTGGCTGACCCTCTCGTCTGTCTTTGACTGCCTCTTGCTGGCTTCCTCTCACTGCTGCTCCTCTTCCTCCTGGGCCGGGCCCTGGGCTGCTGCCGCTTCCTGTCCCTGGGGCTGGACCTCGGCTTGTGACGGCTCCTGAGGTGGTCTAGGAGGGGGTGCCGGGGCAGGCACAGGTGGACGAGGGGGAACTATGATTTGGTGCTGACGCTGCCTGTAGGCGATGACTGTGCCTAACAGCAGGGCGATGACGGTCATGAGGTAGAGGTCCCACTCTGGGCCCAGAAGCTGATCCAGGTCCACCTGAGAAATCAGCTCCTTTAACTAACAGCAGCCAAAGACAAACGGGGACAAAGGACAAAGACACATTTAAATCATTTCAGTTGCTTCTGATAAAGCAGCTTTTACAATTCTGAGTTTCCATTTCAAAGCCAAATTGTCATGGTTCCAGCTGGAGTATTTCAGATTAAGTACTCACATTAAGATCCTGCAGGTACTGCAGAGTGTAAATCAGGCCCAGCTTGCACAGGGCCAAGAAAACTGGGACCTGGGCATCGGGACTGGCTTCAGCAGCCATGTCGTAGAAACGCTTGGCTAAATGGATGTCCTGCAGAAACGCACGAAACAATTCTGGATCAGTGCTCAGTCCATTAACTCTGCATTCATAAATCAGTGTGACTATATGGATATGAGTGAAGCATTAAGTTGTTTAAGGCTGGTTACAAACTCTGTGCCCACCTGCTTGATGCCCAGGCCCTTCTCATGCATGTAACCCAGGTTAAACATGGCCTGGGCGCTGTGCTGCTGCTCTGATGCCAGTCTGTAGTGGATGACGGCTGTCTCATAGTCCACATCTGTCCCGTAGCCGTAGAAGTGGTAGTCTCCTAGTTTTATCCTCGCCACAGTGTAACCTGGGAATGAAAAGAACATGCATCAACTCTCATTCTGAGCACAGGTTGGCAAATTCAAATGGTTTTATTTCAAAACGAACACTGATGGATTCCTTAAAATATGCTTCGATGACTCACCTTGTGCTGCAGCTCTTGTCCAGTGGAGCAGAGCACGAGGGTAGGTCTCATTCTCAGTGAAGATCCGTGCTCCTCCTGTTTGTTACAATCCAGAAAAATACAAAGAAACATCCAAAGTTTAGGACGTTATTTTTCACTATGTTTGGAAAGTTATTAAACTAAGACAGTTTGCTAATAGTGATGAAAAGACTTGTTTCTACTACAGTATATCCATTAACTGTTTCATGGCATTTGAACCTGATGTGCTTTTTCACTTGAACCCACTGTCTTTCCTCCCTGCTATCATGCTAATGTCACCATTTCTCTTACTCTGGTCCAAAATGAAGGCCACGTTGCTCTGGGCCACCTCGTAGCCCTGCTCAGCTAGCAGCAGGTACTGGACCAGCGCAGCATCGGTCTCACCCTCCTTAAAGCTGCCGTAAGCTGCCATGAGGCGCTCTGACCAGCGACCACGTTCACACACGTTCTTAAAAAGCTGCAACGAAGATACAAACACAATGTGACACACAAAAAAAAACTATGACCAGTGATGCATAGTGATGTCACAATCTCCAGGGTGGCTCACCTCCACAGCAGTGTGGCAGGAGCGCATGACGCCGGTGCCAGTAGCATGCATCTGGGCCAAGTTGTAGAAAGCCAGGATGTGGCCAGCCTGTGAGGCCAGGTTGAAGAATTTAAGTGCCTGCTTGTAATCACGCTTTACACCGATGCCATCTGACAACAAGACAAGAAACATAATATTAACCAGAAAGACACCAAGGAAAATGGAAAAGCTGTGAAACACTGTGCACAGACTCGAAACACTCACTGTAATACATGGTGCCCAGCTGGAGCTGTCCGTCCACCCAGCCCTGCTCTGCTGCTTTCTGGAAGTATTTCAGCGCCAGCTCATAGTTCTCAAGACACAAAAACATACACCTTTTAAATCTCTGCTCTGATTTGAGCACCAGATCAACCTCAGATACTTAACTTAAATTTCACCTCACTTTCCCCCCCACTATTCTTATTCCTAGTGCTAAAAACTGTGTCTGTCAAGTTAGCAACACAACAAAATGCTAATTAAATGTGTCTCAAACTTCATCATGATATTAAAAAAAAAGGACTGTAATGTGTTAAAGTTCCTTACCACTGGGACTCCTCTCCCATATAGGTAGGCCATGCCCAGGCCACTCTGTCCCACTGGATTTCCCTGTATTAAAAAAAAAAAAGTAAAGATGCCTTGATATAATTTATGCCAAGACGCTATAGACACTAAAGAGTAACCAGTTCAGAGGTTTTAGACATTAAATTTGTTCTTACCAAGTCAGAGGCCTTCTTAAAATACTGCAGGGCCGTCTCGTTGTTCTGAGGAAGATACTCGCTGCCTTCTGAGTACATCTAAAAAAAGACAGGAGTGACATCTCTCAAAAATCCAAAACCATTGCACCACCCACTGTCAGGACAGCCGTGCCAAATCACTGGTTTTATTTATTTTGGATTCAGTTTTTAGATCATTTCTTTGCTCTCCAACACTTTGAGTGCTTCTCCAAAGTACCCACACTGTCTAGGGGACATGTTTACATACATAGACGAGAAACAGATGGCTAAAACTGATTTGAATATACTGATGCATTTGTTGTTGTAGGTAGGGACAGCGTTCAGCAAGCAACTCAGTATAGCTGTAATAAAACTGTGCCATTAAAAAGAAATACATCAGATAATGGAGAGACAAAGGGCCTGACCCACCTTGCCGAGGAAAGCCATGGCATGTGTGTTCCCTGCATTTGCAGCCTGGGTGAAGTAGTCATACGCCCTCTGTTGGATAGGAAGCATCATTAAATACATTTACTGGTACAAACCAAAAGACAACAATACTGCAAATGAATCTGTTACTATGAAAGAAAATATAACCTGATGATTCTGTTCTACTCCACGTCCTCCGTGTAGGTGTAGCTGACCTAACCCCACCTTCCAGGAGAAAACAAAAGAGCCTTTTTCACTGCAGTGACATGTGATTAGTATAATTCTGTCTGGTCTTATCTTAATCTATGAGCATTTCAAAAAGGCACTTTATTTGCATTTTACATGTTAGTTTTCATTTTAACATTTCATCCTTAAAATACTACAAATTTCGACACATACAACACAGGCCAAATATTTGAAGCACCTTTAAGTTTCTGTTCACAATGCCTGTATATGTATGCGTTTGTATTTACTGCATGATCAGACTTTGCCTTCATTGATATGCACCATTTTCCTCAATTTACATTCAGGTATACACTGATGTTACCAGCCCACTGCTGAATGAATGTCAACAAAAGAAATGAAAGGCTTTGTTTTGCAAGAGTCACAACTTAAGTGCAAATATAAAGTTAAAAAAAAAGTCACTTTGGCTTTTGAGAGTCTGCAAGCAAAAATTCCAATAAATCTCAACTGTGTTCAAATCTCTCAAAAACTACCACAGAAATGGCAAGAAAGAAGCAACTGATTGAAGAAATGAGTTATTCTTTATATAATAATCATGTTTATTATGTGTAGTATAGTTTTCTGAAACAGTCGCTTTTATGATCAACACAGTGATTAAAATACATGCACTGCACGAGAAAGTCATATCACTTTATAGTATCAGTGTGGAACAAAAAAAAAAATAATTATCTTACCTGAGCTTGAACATCTCCTTTCTCAGCCAGAAACTGATAGTACTGGATCAAGTCCTCCTCCAGCATCCCGCTGGCAGATCCTGGGTTCTCCACCTCATCCAGGAGCCTGATCCTCTGCACCGCCGAGCCCCCAGTCAGCGACACATCACTGGCCACTGGTGAAGCCAAGAGATGGAAGAGAGTTTGATTCAGGTCATTTGTCTGTGAAGAACCAGAAAATCACACGTGAATATCATCTTAAAAAAAACACATAGTAAATGCTCACCCTGGTTTGCTACAAGCCTATAGTGTGTTAGTGCCGACTCGCAGCTCTGGGGAACACCCACACCGCCCCAGTATCTGTATCCCTAAAAAATGAGAAACAGTGAGATTTCAAGTGTTATTTTTTATACTTAAGAAATAACCAGACTGTGTCACTGCTCCACTGACAGACTAATCTCAACTCACCAGAATCATATGAGCCACTAAGTTTCCACCCAGTGCACCAAAGGTGTAGTAAACTAGGGCCTGACAAACAGAGAACATAGGTAATGTTTGAGTTATTGCTGGGAAAAGACAGACATTACATAACACTTATTGTCCAAAGTGACTGACAGTATGTGCAATGGCAGTTCACCTATAAATAATTTATTAAAAAGTACCTTAGCCTGACTCGAGTTAACTCCAAGTCCTGCTGCGTACAGGAAGCCAAGCGCCTTTGAAAAGAAAACAAAGCACAACTGATTCTCTAAACACGACTAATCAGCACGTATGATGAAACATCAGGTCAAAATTGAGTTCCAACACAGTGACATTTTGAATTAACTCTTTACCGTCTGTGCTTTAGGCGAGCCCTCCATGGCAAGCTTCTCAAACATTTCTTTGGCCTTAGTGATATTCTGGCTCATGTAGTCTCCAAAAAGCATGGCGTACGCCACCTTCTCCATGGCTTTCTGGTGGCCTTTCTCCGCTACTTTCAGCAGCTTTTCGTATAACCTAAAAGAGCGGTTGGAAAAGCAGAGGTGGCTTGAAGTCAGTGTGATAATAAAGATGGTGTGTACTTAACAAACAGTGCTGATCTAAATCAAATAAAGATGTGCTGAGCAGAGTCAAGAAACTCACTCCTTCTTCTGGGTCTTCCTGGTGGTGACGTTGAGCACATGGAGGACAGACTGATACTGCTGCTCCACCTCCTCCGCCTGCAGTCTCTGCTGCGCCTGCTCCTCCGCTGAGGGAAAGAGAGGAGAAGCTAATGAGAGCATGCAGAGGAAAAAAAGCTTTTAATCCACAAGCCGGGGGGTTGATCATGCTGACTTGGAGGGACCATGCCTAATCTTTCTAATGGTCTGTGTCCCAAGCATTGCAGCATTGCTATCACTCCTTTTTCCTTCCCTCTATCATTAAAATCTTTCCCTGTTGCTCTGCCATTTTAATCAAAGATCCATTATAAAAGAGGGTAACCTACACAAATATCCATAAGTCACATTTTCACAACACAGACGACGGCAATTTGGGTTTTATCCTCCAACACTGCAAAAGGGTAAATTCTGAATGCCTACATCCTTATACTGTCACTAACTTCATATTGATGTGCCATCATAAGGAGTTTTAAAATGATAGATATGTAACAACAACAACATTTATCATCACAATAAACTTCAAACTCTTTGAAGGTTTCTGACAGAATATTCAGAACGTTGCATATTATGATATTGATATATTATTATAATAATAATAATAATATTATAATAATAACTTGTTTAATGACGTAACAATGATCTGTATATTCTACATCATGTTACCTTGATCTAAGCTTCAAAATAAGACACTAGAGGTAATTATACTTTGAGGAAGACTGCTAAGGTATTAATTTGAAGACTTACTCTCACAGAATCCCCACTTCCTCTCCTGGTCATAGTCGTAAGTTGTGGCGCACCACAGCCGTCCATCCCCCCGTCCATCAGTGGTACAGTCCAGATACTCTTTCCCCTGAAAGAGGAAGGGGAAGACGCACGGCTCGCCGTGGGCTGTGCCTCCATTAACCACAGGAACTGCATGAAAATGAATTATTGCAAAAGATGGTAGAGAAATCAATAACGGGAAAATAACTGAATATAGTACAGGGCTGAATGAGTTTGAAAATAATTTCATTATTTTGACTGATATTATATTATGGCAATATGATTTGGAAGGTTAGAGGCAACAATAATTTTTATAGAACTGTTCTAATTTTTATTGAAAACATTCATCATGTTCACTAAGTTAAAAGATTCAACCACCAAATTCTAGCTTTTAAAGCACTTAAAGATGAAAAGTCCAGTCAGTAACCATGGTCAGTGATGACAACCTCCAGACATCATAGCCTAAATTATGCAGAGAATTCACTCTGAGTGTGAAAACATCCTTAAATTTCACATCCTGCAAAATGGACAAATGGAAACAAATCCACAAAGTTCCCTATTCTCAGTAAAATGTGTCCGTATGATAACTAATATGATATGACAAACATGAATTACTTTGGAAATATGTATATCTTATTTAACTGTGCAACAGCAATAATAACTTTATTCTAGGCTCAACGATAATGTTGATTTTTCAAGCAGCCTTTGGCAGCGAGGCAGAATAAATCTCCCTCTACCATGACAGACAGACCGTTAGTAATTCTATTATGATTACACTGCAGCATGTTTAGCAACTAGCAGGGGTCAACCTCAATACTGGGCCAACATTATTGTCCACATTAGACAGAAATACAAGGGGAAATATGGTCGAGGCTAAAATATCAAATCAAGGCAAATTTGTGATACTGAGCTATGCAAATATCACTAATTTGCCAAAGGGGGCTTTACTATCTGCCCAGGACACAATACAGTCTTTTACAGTACAACCCTCTTATCAAATATGGGATAACTTCCCAAAAAAACCTTTTAACTGGGGAAAGGTACACCAAAGTTACCCTTTAAAGACTGAAGAGCCACCAGGAAACACACAAGCCTTCATAGAAGTATCCCATCAGTTGTTCTTATATACACATTCCTGCTCCTTTTGTGTCTATGTTTGTTTGCTTTTCTTTGTATTATTTTTTTGTGTAAATAAAATCTTAAAAAGAAAAAAAACTGTTACCATAATGTCCATTGTGAGCTCATTTTTTCTATTAAACAACAATCACAGATTAACAACTTCATATTCAACATACAAAGTCTGTTAATTCTAATAAGCGTTCATGTTCATGGTAAATAAACTCAAATGTTATATTACAAGATGGCAGCAGCAACGTTACTAACAATCCCCAAGTAAAATGATGTAACTGTCTGCAAGAGGAGCCACAGGTGCGAGACACTGTTAATTTCTCATGGGATCTAACCATTTATCCAACCTGGTACTGCCCTGAAACCACAAACCACTTTGCACAGCAAAACTGAAAACAGGTTCACGTGTCAAGACTCAACAAAGCTTCATTCTCAAAAACACGTGTCAGTCATCTTAGCTCAGAACAGCTAAGATACTTAGATTAGACTGAAGGTCCCTGAAATATACCAGTTTGGGAAACACTTATCAACATTTTCTGACATTCGACAGAGCAAACAGCAGCTGTTATATCTGTCTCAACCCCAAATATCTCTTCATTACCAGGTAAATAAAAAAACAGATGCCTAGTAGCTCACCAACACTTTTCAATACAGCTATGTGAAGCCTTACACGCTAAACAACAGTAATAATCAGTCGTCATGCATCATATTGATATTGCATGATAAACTTAGGGGTGTCCACATACAACTGCATGCTGTTTTTTTTTTCCTCATCGCTATCCATCCATTTCTGGTTTAAACTGGAACCACGATTCAAAAGCAAGAAATTCGGAGAATGACAGACCATAATCTTTGTGCTACACAAACATTTGGAGACACACATAAGCCAAAAAAAAAAAAACACGGCCGAATAAAGCAGAGGGTGTGCTGAGTAGTTGAAACAGAGGAGCTCATAATTCAAGAAATAACATTCAATACATAATATGAACAGTCATACATGTTTAAGGATTAGCAGTACCTGCTGAGGGCATAGTCAAAGGTAAGCAACTAACCAGTTATCCTGCATTTCTTTTTTCTGGCTGTTCTGCATCACAGCTCACTGTTTTTCATCCTTACCCTCTTTAGGTTTCTCCTCAAGTGGAGGAGGTTGCTCAGGCAGGTCCTCCTTCTCCTCTCCCTCCAGTTCATCCCCAGGTGATAGCTTCTCCTCCTCTAGCTGGGAGGCTTCATGACCGGAGGTCACAGAGGCCCCAGCTACGATTTTTGATGCCAGATGGATGTCTTCCTCTTCAGAGTCTGGATCATGGTAAGACTGGAGGGATACAACAAGAAGTTATTGAAAAATGAACAGATGAGGAAAACCACTTTTCATATTAAAACAGGTTACTATGCATGCAGAAAAAGCTATGGATGTTATGTTCCTGAACATTTTGATATAGACTAATGTCCTAGAAAGGAATTTGTATAACCCAATACCATTTTTTTAAGATCAGTCTTGTTATCTACTTGGTTTCTATAGCATTAGAAAATACACAACATAAACTGTTTGAATCTTCTGTACTTTTCCTAATACAATAAAGAAGAAAAGAAACATACCAGTGCCACCTAAAATCACCTGGTAGACATTGAGGTGAAGTGTATGTAAAATCACATTAGTTAATAGTTTGGATGGTCTTAAATCAATCAATTGCTGTAAAAAAAAAACACATTATATTCAACCCATGAAAGACACTGGGTAGCTGATGACACCACAGGTTTGGTTTGCACAGAGGTCCATCACATACAAATATATTACAGAAACCAAATCATCCAGTTTGACTGTTTGATGTGCTAACCTGAAGAGTAAAACAAAACTCATGACCTACCTTTAGCTCTGGTCCGTCATTACCGTGCTGCTCTTCATCTGAAAAGTATGAACATGGCAGAAGTAAACACAGTGTAAACTTGAGAAGGACAAAGCTGATCGCTAAATATAAACAGCTGCTTGTAACAGTTTAACAAACGAAGACACGGATATTAGCCGGTTATCTATCATACTTACCGGCTGTTATTCCTTTAACAAAGACTACCAGCAGGATGGCCACGAAATAAAACGTTCTTGTCGTCTTTAAATACCTTTTCCAGCCCATTGTTGTTGATCTAACAATCTGCTAGCTGTAGCTGCTGTTATTTCTACCAGCAAACATCCAGTTACACTTGAGTCACGCCAGCAAAACTAAACTTAAACACGCGCTCAAAAAACACGGGACAGTGTTTCCTCTGGATGACGACCTGGTTGATTTTAACTGTTGTAATCAAACAAGCTAGCAAATTCCAATGCAAACTGGCTGAATGACGTTCAACGTTAGCAAGCTAACAAGCTAGTATTACACAGCCACGCAAATGGCCAACGAAATGGCGCAATATTTGCGAGAGACGCAAGTGCTCGGTCTGAAAAAATAACTGCCGAGTACCTCTTGGTACTTCAAGATATCCGAGTTCAATAGCGACGACAAAATGTTTCACTTTTGAATTATATTAACCAGATACTATTTAGCTGCTCATGTTGGTTAAGCCCCTACTACTGATCGACACTTCCTATTCCAGGATCTCCACCAATCACAGCGCGTTTAGTTTGACAGTAGCCAATGAAAGGACGCCGAAGCCGTGCCAGCCAATCAGCTGCGTACACAGTTATAGTTCTCGCTGATGGGTTTGTACACGACACCAAAACACAAAGATAGTGATCGTCTGCACTGTAGAAGTGTCTGTCTTTAATTTCTTGCACCTTAACCAAAGTGAAATTGAAGCAATGGATGTGTAGGTTCAGTGCCAGTGTATATACCCCTCCAGCATAATTTGAGTTATAAACATTAACTGCAGACACCTATAGCAGCATCAGAATCAGCTTTATTGGCCAAGGATGCAAATAAATAAAATAAGAGATAAATTAACAAACTAAGAGCAGCTCAATTTGACATAACTTAGTCTGTGTGTGCTACATAGTAGCATAGTACAATCGGATGGAGTGAGTGGAAATGATTCATGAAATAATAATAATAATAATAATAATAATTGTTGTTGTTGTTGTTAATATATGGATATCTTTATATGTAGGTGGGAATGACAGTATTTCACTAACATAAATAACTGCTGATTTGATGGGTGTTATTTTAGGAGCACAGTAAGCATGTTTGAGAATAGCTTACTCTTACTATTAACTACTATTACTACTAATAAAGCTGGCTCAAGAATTACAAAATATATGAGTATAGCCACTAGTTCCTAAAAGTTACTGTTTTGATTGACTGCAACAATATCAATCCAATATTGCATTAGGTAAAGATTTTTCAATACTATACGTTTATTGTCCTGGCTTTATCTTGTTGTCGCCTGAGGGTTTCAGCAACTTCAGAATAATATTTTCCACATTTAAATCCAGGATATTGTACAATAACTTTTGGATATTATTGCAGTCAGACCTGACTTCAACTCTCCACTAGGAAAAGTGACTGTGCATTGTTATGTCTGACATGAGCCAAGTTAAAATGAACAAAAAAATTCCACACAACTGAGTTCAGACTTTCTTTCCATATATAAGTACTCTTTACAGCAGTGTGGTAATGAATAACTGCATGTTTATTTAAAGGTTGCTTTAGTGGTCATTTCCAACAAAAAATTCACAGTAAACAATATGATACAAGTCATGAAGTGTCTCAATTATTATTTCTTTTTCAAACAGTGACACATTATTGAAACTCCACAGCTTTCTGTGAAATATCTGTGATGTTTGTGCATGATCATCTACAGTCTGTCGAAACTGTGAGAAACCACAAAGAATCAGATTAGACTTTTGTTGAAAGCCAAGAGAAACACAGCTATGTGCCAAGAAGATAAAATGAAGATTTTTCTATTCCTGGATCAATACAACTTTTGCCATTGTACCATATCAGCCGATATCCAGACTGAAGAATGCAGAGCCAAACATTGAAACAACAAAAGAAAAAGTATTAGTGTATTTTACATTTTTTTGTGATTTATTTCTTTAAAAGTCTCACTTGATAGTCCAAAATAACTTTAAAGTGATTGAGTCTTTGGTACAAAACTTGTAAGGCAACCGATGAATCTATGCAAGTCAACACCCAGGATTCTTATATACATAAATATGTTTGTACACTGGCGAGTTGCAGCTTCTGAGGATGGATTACACATCAACACACTCAAACATCAACATTCATAATGTACAGCAATATTGATAAACAGTGATGCCTTCATAGTGTGTCCTGGTTAGCCATCAGTGATGACAATATTAATGTATAACATGTTTTGGAGTCACATATAACTTACAGTACAGTAGTACTTCATCACCTGTGTGCTCTCTGAGGTCCCACTCCAGCTTTGGACCCACTGACATTCACTCTGTTCATTCTCTCCTGGTTACAGCGAAGTGCTTTTATATATATTCACATTCAATATTGCAACCACATTTTTACTTTTTAGGGTTTTTAATACAAATATAAATAGACAAAAGCCAACATTCTCAAATTAGTTGTACAGAAAATGTTATCAAAGAATTTTCATGTATTTTTATTGTCCCAAACTATATTATTTCAACCTATTACTGCAGACACAACAAAGTGATTAGTGGCAATAAATCACAGTATATAACTGCAATACTTACAGTATCACATAATATTTAGAATCACAATGTTGTGGTTCAAGTGCTATGAATAAAAGTGGTCTATCAGGACTCCAGAAATGAGAAGATTTCTAAAAGCAAGTGGTTTTCTTTGCTATTTTATTTAAGAATAATAATAAAATTTCAACATGTAGCACAAAGGCAGAGTCACAGATTTGCATCTTCAAAGTTGAAGAATTCAAAATTGTGAACGCAAAAGTGAATTTTCATATGTGACTCTGCTTTCAGGCTTAGTGTAAACCCAAGAACATAATTTTTCATTTTATTATCTTAAAATCAGGTTGTTCAATTAAGTGGAGAAAAGAAATGTGACACTGACTTCACTAAAAGGGTCTCAATTTGTTTTAAAACTACCAAGAAGTACTTGTATTTTTTGGCAGTTTTCAGGGTAAACCAAATGTGTGAAACCATACAACCACCTGCGTTAAAAATAAAAGTACATCCAGAAACCACAGAAAACCAGGTGACGTTTCCTCTCAGTAGTGGTGAAAATTTAAAGCAGTACGTTATCCAACAGGGCACGATGGGAGGAACAAGTTTATCGCTGCACAGCTTTGATGACCCACTCTGCTGTCGGGTTCAGCTGGAAGAGGTCTTTCATATAGGTTTCCCCATCTAGACATCTCTCCTCTGTGGAAGGAGAAAGAGGAGAAACAGAGTGAGAGATGCGTGGTGTCGTTGTTACAACTATAATGGATTACTGCACTCCTCTATGACCTTTAGACCCACAACACCACTCGGACCAACACAATCCAAACATCTTAATTAATCGAGCAGGACTTACTGATGTTCCCACCAATCTCGTAGAGACACAGCTCTTCTCGTTTCACTGCCACTGAACTGGAAAAACAAAGAGAGGAAGTATGAGAGGGGAGATAAAATCAAGACACAAAGAGAGGACTGTATGCGTACTGTATGCATCCACAGTACCTGTCCTGGCTGAGGAAGCGTGTCAATACATCAGCAGCCTGCAGCTCCTCAGTGAGCTGAACTGCCATGGACACTTTGCTGAACTGTGGCGCCTGAACTCGAATGAATCCCTGTGAACTCTCCTGGTTGTGAACGAACAAAGACGGAAACAAACAGAGGAAAGAACAGAAACATGTAGTTAATCACTTGACAGTGGAAAGGCTGTCATCACACAAGACGAGGACTTCAGACGACAGGAATGTGGACTTGGATAAATTCCTGCTCTTCTGTTTAATAAACTCTAAACCCTGTTTGGTCTTACAGCACTTAGCTGAGCAAGAAGGGTCAAGTGTTGCCATGGTAACTATTCGTCAAGAAGAACAGCACTCTCTACTGTGCTGCTAAAACCTGCTCGACTCTCAGTATTACAACACAGCAGGATGTGCGACAAAGAAAGTGATGAACTTTTCAAATGTTCTGTGCTCAATGGACATGACTGAATATCCATCCATTCATTATCTACCGCTTATCCTTATAGGGTTGCGGGGGGGCTGGAGCCTATCCCAGCTGTCTTAGGGTGAAAGGCAGGGTACACCTTGGACAAGTCTCCAGTTCATCACAGGACACATAGAGACAGACAACCACTCACACTCACATTCACACCTACGGTCAATTTAAATTAGCTAATTAACCTAATCCCCATGCATGTTTTTGGATGGTGGGAGGAAGCCGGAGTACCTGGAGAGAACCCACGCAGACACAGAAGAACATGCAAACTCCACACATGCAAACTCCGGGCCGGGATTTGAACCCGGTATCCTCTTGCTGTGAGGCAACAGTGCTAACCACTACACCACCATGCTGCCCATGACTGAATATATCCAATTAAAATAAATATACTGTATATATGGAAGGGTGAAACCCATTGCACCCATTGTGTGATATGGATGTTATGTTATCTGTACTTCATGCCCACATGTTGAGGATAAAACATTCCCACAAATTCCTGAATATGAAATTCCTGTACATCACCACTAGATGTCCCCTTTTCTCCACAGACTGTTCAGAAACAGTGCTGCTCCACTTGAGAACTCAAGGGATAGTAGTATTCAAATTGTGACTTTTAAGGTTTTCATTGTGTCGCTGCCACACATGGTCAGTATTAAAAGACAGAGAAAGTCTGAAAAAAGCAGGATATGGGTGTTAACTATATGTCTAATAACTACCAAAAGGTCAGTGACAGCTATCTAACCATAGAATTAAAAGTCTTACCTCTAGCACAGCTTTATCAGATAGTTTGTCAGTGGTTATCTTCTTCAGCAGCTTTCTCACAGCTCTCTCTTTATGTTGTTTCCGAAGGCTCTCCATGTTTTGATGTCTGACCTGGGTCATAATGAACTTGGGGATCTGGAGATACACACAGGGGAGATTTAATAACCTTGGTACACAACGTACCATGCTCCATGCTTAATGGAAAAATGAACCAAGGTGTTTTTGTGGATAACGATGCTCTGAGAAATAATGTTCCCATTGATTTCCCCTATAAGAGCGTACAGTTTGTTAATAGTGGTGATCCTTACCGTCCATAGAAGATTCTGATACCGAATCAGCAGCCGGACGATGTTGGCCGTGCTGGTTGCCATGGAGAACTCCTGTTGCTCTGTAACCTTGGAGCGGAAGCCTTTGAACATGAAGATGTTGGGCGCCATGACGACGGAGACATTGTTGAGAGTCATTTTATTCTTGGCCTGGTGGTCGATCACACGCTGGAAAAACTCCACCAGTGCCTGGGCGATCGAGCAGAGATTTTTATTTTAATCTTATTTATAACAGAAACAGTCAGAGGTTTTTGAAGTGAAACACAAAGTTTCAAACTGTGGTGGTGCATTTACCTTCAAAGTGTCCCGGTTGGCCTCAGGTAACAAAAGGACCAGCAGGTTCAAGGCCTGCAACTGCTGCTTCTTTGTGGGGAGCTCTTTTAAACACACACACATAGAGATGCTTAATGTGAATAAATGTGGCTGTGAGGCTCCTGAGAGCCAGCAGAATAGTTCAAGAACATACTGTTGACAGCAATAAATGCGTTGAGGTACTCCACGGTCAGCAGTGGATGGGGTAACTCCCTGATGAACATCTTCAAAAGGCTAGCAGCATCGTGCTGTTTCAACTGTTGCCACGGAAACATCCCTTCATAGAAAGAGGACTCGAGCTCCTGGCACAGTGACTGGATTTGGGAGACACAAGTAAGTCGGTTTCACTATGTTATTAAACTCCTCAAGGAACAAGTCATGTCACTAAAGCGAACAGCCCTGGTGACAGGCTGCTAGCTAGATAATGCTGGTAGCAAAAGTGGCTGCCAACATTTTCTGCTAGGATAATGCTAAGATTTTACTGCAAAATTTAACAAACCTTGACTCTAGTGGCCGCTCCAGGGATCCGTAGCAGCCCTTCAGTGTCTAATCCTTCCTCCTCAATATGAGTAATAAGCTGCAAATGAGACAAAAAGATATAATGGTAAAACATCACCAGTAGAAAAGGGTAAACAATACATTTAAAGACATGCTGATAAATGATCGTGGTACAGTGCCAGTGACTTGTACATAGATTAAAATAATGAATTAGAATATAATATAATAATATTAAAATAATTAATCATTATAATTAGATTATATAGTGTTGCTGTTTGATTGATTGGCTGGCTGGCTGGCGTGTTCACTCACCCTCTGCAGTACGAATGGCACTTTGGTCCCAGGAGCCCGCCTCTGGTCCTGATCCAATAAAGTGGCAAGGGGAACACCGAACAGACCACTTTCTGCACACACACACAAGTCCAAATATTTAGTAATACAGGAATATCATCATACAGTACATTAACTGTACAAGTTTACCTGAAAATATAGTAATTTGGATTATTTTAGCCATTTCTAATGTGTGCTTATACTGTATGTTTGCATATAAGCTCCCTTTTGTATGTTTATCTTCAGGAATTTACCAGTTAACCTGCAGCATTTACTCAGTGAAAGTGAGTACCTTTAGTTTTAACTTTGACAGGTTTGTGGGCCTTGAGATCTATCCCAGCAGTGTCAAACAGAGCAGTCGACTCCACAAGTACCAGTCTTCGCACCTGACAGGACATTACAGACAAAAACACAATAATAATAAATAGTAACAGGTTTGAGAAATAACTCAGCCAATTATTATCTTATAGGGCAGTTTGTCTCAGATCATAATATCTTGTCCTAACCAGGGTTCGAATTATAATCTGATCATCCGCACCTCCAACGTTTTACTTTTTTTTTTTTGTTTTTTTTAACTCCTGACTTTTAAGGATCCTGCCCTCTCCTTCTCCACTCACTGAGTCGCTGCCTTTTGTGCTGTTCAGGCGGTCTGACAGAGCAGGTGGACCAAACCATTGTAAACAGAGAGGGGGAAGTAGAGAAATATTTCCACAATAAATAAATTTAGTGTTACTAGTTCTTTTGGAAACGAAAATGTTTGTTTTAGTCAGAAAATATGTCTGTGATTGAAATAATGAATGTTGGTCTAGAGACCCCCACACATGAAGGATTTTACTGCCTTTATGGGAGCTCATACCCCTCTGGCTCCTACGTAATTCGAACCCTGGTTCTAACACATTTCCTGTACATACCTTTTTCATGTCCAGAGGAGACAGATCTCCTGTTCTCGTCTGACCTGTTTTATCTCGGAGCAGCTTAAAGTTCTGGAGAAGAAGAGCAAAGAGACAGAGAGAACATACTAAGTAAACACTGTGCTATATTATATTTTATTGTATTTACTTATATATTAAATGCTGAATGTGGACTGTGTCTTATACACTATTATTATACACTGTTAGTTATACTGTTACTTATCAGTCTGGCACATACCATGCTACTTACTTATTTTGTCATTGCTTCTCATTTTTATATGGGCCATTATCATACTGGTGCTCTATCCACTTGGCTGCTGTAACAATGTAAATTTCCCCATTGATGGGATGAATAAAGGTTCATCTTATCTTATCTTAATACTAGCTTTAACCACTAGATGGCACTACAGACCAGCACCCAAATTGTCTCACACAGTGCTGAAGTGCAACATAACCTGACATCTAACAGAACTATTTGTCTATCACTAGCTACACATACGATCTAATACAACTCTAATGTGGGTAGTTGATATTAAATATTCTTTCTCCACTGTTTCTCTCTCTATGTCTGTTTTCATGGTATTACAAGACCAATGCAACACAATAAAACAACCCGAATAAACTTAAGAATGTAAAGTGGAACCATTTAGCTTCGCCGACGCTGCAATAAAAGATGGCAACAGCGAGAGAGACATTCAAAGTAGCACATCACTTAAATAGTAATAATTAATAATAATTAATAAAATATAAATTAATAAAAAATTAAAATTAATAATAATATACATAGTGCACACTTACCGGTAGTTTGTCGTCAGCTGAGTTCGGGCTCATGGTAACCTTAAACTTTTGGTGGTTGTCCCAGTAAGTGAGCGCCTGCTCTGAAAACGCCACTTCAACGTTCAGTTCTGTCTCCGTTTCTGCTGATACACAAGAAAAGTATGACCACACAGGTAGTGAAGTAGGTAGAGTACAGCTGTATGTGAACAGAGACAGAGAATTAAATGTGTTTTCCACAGATAAAGCCACTTTGTTTAAATCACTGCAGCACAGAGACAAAGAAAGAGCTGACTTATTTTAATGTACTACTGTATACAGAAACGGTAATCTGGTATTGTGCAGATCTGGAATGATGGGAATATTCTTCAGTTTTTGTTAACACAATCACAACTTCCTGTATGTATATATGTTGAGCTCTGCCAGCTAAAACAAGTGTTGTATTATTTTCTATTGTTTCTATCACACCGTATTTCTGTTCTATGATTTCCAACATGTGCGAATGAGTTGCTCGGCAGAAGTTTATTTGGGCTTCAGTTCATCATTCTCAATAGTGACTCAGACTGTATATGAGTATTGAGCACGCACCGGCTGAAGTGACATCTTTCTGTCCATTCTCACTTCCCCCTTTGACTTTACTGGGCTCCTCATCCTGCTGCACAAAGCACAAACCAGACGCACATCACTGTACAGCACACAGTGTAATGTTCACACAGAGCTCCTACTCCTTGTTACATATTATCTTGTCTGTTAATTAGTGGACAAACTGTGCATCCAAGTGAAAAAATGTGAAAGACTCTCGCTTTAAGATGGTTTGTTCTGCTGACCAGAGTAGTTTGCAGTAGCAGTAGTACTTCTACCCTTCGCCAACACATATATTTTCAATACTACATTAAATATGAATCCGGTCATTCCAGAGTATTGAAAGGACTTCATTTGGTGGTATAAAAAACAGCTTGGTAATTGGTTACTTATTACCACCAGACTGGAGAAGTAACACTAAATGCATATATAGCAAAGTTGTGCCCACTTCCTTTGTGGTTCAAAAAAAGGAAATGTCTCATCTGTGTGTTGTGGTGGGACAGGAGGGAAGAGATCGTGAAGGAAAAACAAGCGTCAGGTTCTTTTTCATGCCAGTTATCCAACATGATTTAAACGAGTGCTGTGATCTCAATTAACACATTTCTAAAAATTAAATAATAATCAAAAGCTTTAAAAGGGACATCAACAATTTGGAAATACAAATTTGGTTCTGCAGAAGGATTAAGAGAGGATGAATACCACTCTTAATTTCCCAGAGGGCACTGTCTGAAAGGATCAATACAATTTTATCTATCTATCTATCTGTCTATTAAGTAAATATAAGGCTACAACCAGCAGCAGCTTAGCCTAGCATCAAAACTAGTGCTGAATTTAATTTACAGAGCTGGGAATGACATCACACCGAGTTGACTGTGCTCAAGTACAAAAAACAAAACAATTAATTGTCTGTATCAACTCGACTCGCTTGAGGTTTGTTGAAAACGTTTCACCTCTCATCCAAGAGGCTTCTTCAGTTAATTAATTGTGCTTGCTCCGGCCAGGTTACCAGCCAGTCTTGTTAGGACATTCAAACACTGTAGAAGTTGGTCAGTAATGTGTGTACGACTGATTTAACGAGACACAAATAAGGAAAAGAAAAAATGCTTATAAACAGAACGTTCTACTGTTGTTGTTGATGTTCAGAGCAGCCATGTTACGTTTAAAGGTCGGCGGTAAGGTAAGGGTCATCCTACTTGTTGAAGTCCTGAGAATGGTATCAATCTAATCAAACTGATTGTCTATAATAAGCACATTTCCCAAATATACCTTTAACAAGCTCTTAAATTTTGAGTAACACAGATTAAAATGATTGATGATTGTCTCAGACACTCTTTCATGTTGATACATGTTGTGTGTGTGTGCATCTCCTAACCTTTTCAGGAGGTCTAAATATATCCCTGACATCGGGAAAGTGTTGCCGGTTGCGTCGGCGTAGCTGCAGTGACGTCAAACGACGTTCTACAGCTGCCGTCTGAGACCTGGTCAGCGTGGACAGGAACACCGCACTGTCTTCTTCCTGTCAGTCAGTCAATCAGATTCAAGCATGAGTCAATATGTCTCATATCTACACAGCAGATCACAAAACACCATCAGATACATTCTTACTGACACGAGCAGGTTCAAAGCACGGCGTTAACAAACAGTACAGTACTGCAAATAATACAGTGCTAAACTACGACTCAGAGAGATGATTGACACCTGATCCAGGTCAGCTGCTAGTGAATCATCAAATAGACGTGTGAGGCCCGCCTCTGCAAGCCACGCCTCCTCCTGTTCACCTTCTGAAAGAGAAAGATGAGAGGAAGATAAGGGACTTTCATTTTGGTTGTTTGGTCACTGAGATGGTATTTTTTTATCCCTATGGACGACAAAATTGTAAGGGAAAGGTGTGACCCCAGACAGCAGGACACACACACTCTACAGGAAGTGTGTGTTTGCGCCACAGAACAATAGTCTTTATAAACAGGATAGATAAGACTCATGGACACACAGGACTGCATACCTCACATGCAACAATGCAGTGCTCATCTGCCTGAGCTGGCAGAGAGTTTTGATAAACAATTTCTTCTCAGTTCTGTCTTTTTGTTGTTCATGTCTGTTCCTAAAGGCCACTGTCTCATGATAAATTCATGACTGGAACCACACATGCCCAACCAATCTATGAACGCTGCCACTATATGAGGGCTACATCCTAACGATCACCTTCACTGGTGTTCAAACTTTCCGATAATGTCTCGATTAATCAGATTAATCAGTCATTTGATCTATAAAATGTTAGAAAATAGTGGAAAATCGTTGATCGGTGTTTCCCAAAGCCCAAGATGATGACTTCACATTGTCAACACTTCAAAGACATTTAGTTTACTGACATAGCAGTGTAAAAAAACAGAAAATATTCACATTTAAGAATCTAAAATCAATGATTTTTACTTTTTTCATAAAAAACTAAATTGATTATCAAACTCTCCATTGCAGTGTGTCCTCTGTAGAAGGCTCTAAACCAAAAGGCTCTAAACCTAAAATATAATGAAAAATGTCTTTGTACGTTAACAAATGAAGGAAAAGGGGGAATTTATGTCTCTTTCAGGTCGATCTATGGACACGGTGTATCCTACCCTCAGGAATTTTCTGCTGCTCCTCCTCTTGTACTTCCCCTTCTCCTCCACCTTCTCCCCTCCCTGCTGCTCCTCCTGAGCGAGTGATATTCTCCACCTCCTTCCAGTAGTCGTCCATCTCCAGCTCATCCAGAGAGTCCTGCGTGACACAGATGAGGATTTCACCATTTAGTTTCAAGTTCCCATTCATGTTTCATATCTAGTTTCTGTCCTAAAGAGTGTTGTTGATCAGATGTGATGCACAGAAAAAAAATAACCCAGATTGAACATGTCTACCACAACTGGCTGTGCAGCTTCTCTCAGATACAGTATACACACACATATTTTACATAAAACATCTGGGATTCAAACAGACATTGGAGCTCCAGTCCCCTCTGCTTTTCCAAAAAAAAGGCATTTGTCTGTTTATTACTGAGCAACCAAGACTGAAAGTGCAGTCACTCCACGAGCTGTAAATTACTGAAAACATAACGAGGAACGACAATTGTGTTCCTGCCAACCAAACATCCCGTAAAATGTTTACAGTTAAGATTTAGACATTTATAGCAAACATTCTTATCCTGGGTTAGCTGAACAGGTTGTTGCCTGTGAATCCAACCACTTCTCCTCTGACAGTGTAAAGAGAAATGCTGGGCTGATAACTAACATGTGAGCGTTATTATTTATGGAAGGCAAATAACACAGTCCCTAATAGTTTATCAGTAGTTTTATTTAGAAGTATAATGGGGCAGATATGATATTTTGAATGTTTTGTACACAGGTTTTTGTAGTTTATCTGTTACACAGCAGCAATGTACTAAAAATGTTTTTTGAGAGACTAAGTCCATCAGTGTTTGATCTTACATTGTTCATCTCTTGAAAACTCAATGCAGAAACACTCGATGACTTCTTAACTCGCACTGAAGATTTACAAGAATCTCACAGCTGAATGTTAAGAAAAGACAAGCGAGGCACGACCACAGATTTCTCACAGCCTACCTGAGAGTTGCAGCGCTGGCATGGCGGCCGTGGTCTGGACCTGAAACTGGGACTGTGTCTGGGGCTGGAGCCTGCCTTTGGGCTGGAGGAGGGCCTGGGGAAAGGGGCGACGCCTGGGTTGAATAGCGGTGGTGGGTCATTGCTGGTGGCTTTTGCACCACTGAAGGAAGTGGAAGATCTGTCTCCATGATGCGTGGTCTGGTCCTGCTGAACGATGTATTGGCCTGTTCTGCGGCTACAGGTGGAGACAAACAGGTGGTGGTAGAGACAAGCAAGTCAGACAGAAAAATAAGAAATCTGGTTATCAGCTGGCAAACTCTAAAAAAACATGCTCCAATAAAGCTATTAATGTTGCTTTCAAAGAAGCTAATAGATGTGCACTTTACACCTTGTTTAACAGTGACATTATGGTAGCTCATAAGATAAATAACCCTGGATTATAGATAACAATTAATGTGTCTGAGAACCAGGCGTGTTGTGTCCCGTAAAGAGGTGCGTAGGCAGCGATGTCTCAAAAGACCGGTTTTGCCTCTGCTTTGTTTTAGATTGAAGGGCCATCCTCGACCAAATAAAAATGAGCACCACTTTAAATCTTGTTTTTTTTTGCCAAGAATAACTGTCTTATTTCTAGTCAAATTATGTCTATGCACTTAATTTCAGACAATATCACTTACTTGTTTCTTAGAAATTATATCTTATTTCAATAAACCTTATAGAGGCAATTTTCACTTGGTCCATTGGCAGATTTTTTTTTGCTTAAATCAAGCAAAAATATCATGTTTTTCCTTAATTCAAGCAAAAACATAGATATTTTTTGCTTGAATTATGATCTGCCAGTAGACCAAGTGAAAATTGCCACGATAAGATTTCTTGAAATTACACATAATTTATAAGAAACAAGGCCCTCCATCTTAGTGTAAATTTTGTTGTAGGTGACTTATAATGTGCAATCACAACAACACCTGTCACTTTCATCTGGTTAATATTGTATATACGTACATTCATATATTTACATATTGTCTATTTAAACCACCTCATCTGGTTTATATTGTATATATGCACATTCACATATTTACTCATTACTTATTTGCACAGTGAAATTTGTTAAATTCTATTTTAGTTATTTGTTACTTAACACTTTATGCATATTTTGCTTAGACTGTTTTTATTTGGAATGTTGGTTGTCTTCGTGTTGGTTTTGGGGTGTTTATGTCACTTTGTAGCTGCTGTAACAAGGCAATTTCCTGAAAGGGATCAATAAAGTATCTATCTATCTATTGTCTGAAATTGATTTTTTGCAGTGGGGGCTCATAAACAAATAAGTCACTTAGCATGAAAACAGCATAACAAAACAATTAATCGACTAAAGGAGAGACCAAAATGGCCAAAGAGTCACCTAACTGACTCACTAAACCCCAGTAGATTCCTCTTGTGATGACACAAACTGTGAGGGAGTCAGCTGGCAGTGTGTTGAAATGCCAGTGCGAAGAACATCAGCAGGGACTAAGAACAGCAACCAGCTCATCTCAGCATACAGTTTACTAGCACTGTTTACCAGCTAAGACAGTGTGAATCATTAGTGCTAATTATGGCCAGGATGACCTCATACAGGTTGCTTAGCTGTAATCATTGACACTGTTTGTTGTGTCCATAATTATTAGACACAGAGACACTGCTGGGATGTGAAGCAGCCACTCATATGACAATCAGAGTGCTATTTATAGCGCTGTAAATATTTACAGTGGAGTAAGTCAGACCTAAACTATTATTATGATCATTATACTTAATATATGTGAATACCTGTGCGTCTCCTTTAATATCCTTCTGTATGACATAACAGCTTTAATATTTGTTGCATGGGACGCCTTGAACACATTATAAATGTCAATCCTGTGTCCACAACACAAACAAATGGCCACAGTGCTCCCAAACAGGATGATTGGGATGCTACCATGAGTGTGACTGCTTCTGCTTTGTATCTCTATTGTATATAACATGTGAAAGAGTGACGACAAAGAAATGAGAGCTGTACACAACAATAGAAGTGTCACTAAACTACAAAGCTGTTGTAAATCATAACATGACAAAAAAAAAGTGTGTTTTAATATGTCTGTCCTTCTTTTGGCTTCGCTGGTGTCCGACTGAATGCCTCCTTTGTTGTGACAGGAAGTTGCATCTGCCATCGCATAGTTTCTCTCATTCTCTCCACTTGAGGCTATAAAGTTATTATGGAGCGAGCAGCTACAGTTATAACACAGCTGACCAATGCCTGTTTTCATTCATCCATCTATTCAACACAGACATGAGTTTAGTCCCACCTAGATCCAAACACAGCTGTGTATTTGTCAGTGAAATGAAGTAAAAAATGAAGTACATAAGCCAGTAACACCCTAATGTGTTACCTTTCAATATTTTATACTCTTAAATACTCTTATGTTAGACAAGAGAAACATAAGAGCAGTGACATGATGCTTATACAGACTGGTTTAAGAGCAATGTTTTAAGTAGTGGTCAACATTTCAGAGGATGTAGATGCCATAACACTGCATCTGGGTGCAGCTCTTATAAATCTGTATATATTACTTAATGAAGCGCTTAACAAATGCATTCGACATTAGACCACCACCCAGTAAATTAACAAAAGTGCTGATTACCAAAATATGATTTTATGTTCCTGTAATGGTTAATCCACCAGTATTTAATCTAAATGAATCTAATTATATATTTAATGCTTAAATATAATTATTGTTGTTATCCATACATTTTCAAATTTACTGTTTTGATGTCAAATTCCAGTTATTTACCATCATTCCTGAACAGAAATATGTATATTATCTCCACCGATCACATTTGATAAGACATAAAATAATAATTCTAACTGAGATGAAAGGAAACAAACGACACTGTGACGCTGTCAGGAAGTCTCTCTGAACACCATGATGGTTGATGGTCTGTATTAATTAATTTGGAATTACCAGCAGAGCATTACAGCGAGGGTTCACGCTGAGCCGAGGCCACATACCACAGCAGACTTCCTACCACAAACACACACTGTGTATATCCCTATAAAGCCATAAAAACACAGGTAAATATAGACACACACACACACACTTTGATCTGGTTTTAACAAAGAACATCAGGTATTTTAATCACTGATCTCCTTCCTTTCCTCCTCCTCTTCCCTCTCCTCCTAAACCTCCCTAGGGACATGCAGTCTTTTCTTTTTCCTTTCTAGGTGGTTCTTTGTATTTCATCACTGCCTTCTTCCCTGTTTTCTCACATATCTAGAATATGGATAGGATCTGTGTGATAACACATAGCCCCCATTACTTTTCCCTGTAAACTCATCTCCTGGACATGGCCTAAGTTCATTGCCCGATTAAAGCCTCACCAACTAAAATGTTCATGGGGAACGACCAAAATGCCCTTGTTTTCCGAGATACTCGGGAAGATTTGTTTAACTAAGACAGATTTCAACCTGGGAGACAGACACGTTCAAAAGTTAATCATTTACCTTGGTCCAGAGCTACAGCATGACAAACGTTTGAACATAAATCAGAGATTTGCAAACACACACACATGCTAACACGCTAACATACATTAGTTTGTCAGTACTGAGAGTTTAAACTACATGTATTTTATTGAAGGGGTCAAGCAGCAGTGGTTTATTCATTCAGTTTAAGCATACTTACAAATACTTGGCTGTTATCTACATGTTCACGCACACCTTACATTTGTACTATTTTTAGCCACTAGCAGCTCAACGGATGGCAACGTCCTGTCAACTGACCCAGCACTGAAATATGTAAACAACTGTCAAAAAATGTATAAATGTTTGTTTTGTTGACACAAAGTGTAGTGCTAATTAGCAAATGCAAGCAAGTTAACATGCTAAACTAATGGTTGAACATGGTAAACCTCAACAAGCTAGCACCGTCAATGGAAAGATGTTGCCTTGCTATCATTAGCATTTGTTTCAAAGCACGGCTGTAGCTGGTAGCATGACTGTAGACTCTTAGAGCTGTGGAAGGTTTACATCCTATAGTTTAATGATAGTTTGTAGGTATTTTTAAAAATTTAAATAAGTTTTGTTCACACAACTGTGCTCTCCAGAGATGAATATAGTGATAATTAGCAAATGCTAGCAAGCTAACGTGCTAAAAAAGATGGTTGAACATGGTAAACCTAAACAAGCTAGCACCGTCAATGTAATGGTGTTACCATGCTATCATTAGCATTTGTTTCAAAGCACGGCTGTAGCTGGTAGCATGACTGTAGACTCTTAGAGCTGTGGATGGTTTACATCCTATAGTTTAATGATAGTTTGTAGGTATTTTTAAAAATTTGTCCAAATAAGTTTTGTTCACACAACTGTGCTCTCCAGAGATGAATATAGTACTAATTAGCAAATGCTAGCAAGCTAACGTGCTAAAAAAGATGGTTGAACATGGTAAACCTAAACAAGCTAGCGCCATCAATGTAAAGGTGTTACCATGCTATCATTAGCATTTGGCTCAAAGCACGGTTCTAGCTCCTAGACTGCAGACTGTTTACATACTGTAATGTAATGTTTGTAGGTATATTATAAAAGGTCTAAATCTGTACCACAAATACCTAAAGCCAACATATGTGCCATACATGTAGCTATTAACTGGATCTAGACTGTGATGCAATGCTAACCTGATTAGCTAAGTTGTTTACAAATTAACTGTGATCTTGTAGTTGAAAACATATTTACAACCATGTTAAAAATTAAGCTTTGCTGCTGCCAAGTGATTACTGTTCACCACTCAGCAATTTGTCAACCTCAAAAGCATGACAGACACACTTCTACTGAGTGCGATATGCATGTGTGTTCATCACTATAAGTGCAGAAAAAAAAACATTAATGCAAACAAAGTATTCACACACTCACAGAGGTCAGGCGGGTTGCCCTTGTGAGTAAAACAAACACACTCTCTCTCCGGCACACTTTCATACATGCACACACAAATGACCTTCAAAGGAAAGCAGAGCTGCAGCTGTGTGTGTTATTGTTCTACTCTTTGTACCTTTATCCGCACACCTTTTATCACCTGCTTAGAGCTGTCGACATAGAGGGAGTGTGTGTGTGTATGTGTGTGTGGAGCGAAAACAGCCTGCAAAAGTAAATCCAACACTGAGGTGCAAACAGGGATAGAAGGAAACCATATCACCAAATAAAGAGCAAGTTCAGCACGGATGAGCCGAGCCAATTTCTGAGGAAGTGAACTCAGTCGACTATTTGAGTCCACGTGATCTTTGTGTGTCTATAGGGCACCGCTCAGTGACCATAAGCTTCCAAATATACTGTCATTCACAAAAAGACTCCATAGTTTCTTTATGAAGTAAAAAAAAATTGCTGATAGGAATACTTTTTGGGAAACAGCTCTGTCCAAAGGTAGGAAAATCTGTCTACCAGCACCTCTAAAGCTTAACAACTTATATTTTATTTGTGTAAAACTAAAGACGTAGCTTCATACTTACAGTGGAGACATGAGTGAGTCAGTTCTCTTGCACTACAAATGATCTTTTAATGGTACGTCTTGCACCACTGGTGATGGATTTGGGTTCAAGTTTTATGATTTGGCAGCATCAAAAAGTGAGTAATGTGCAGCTGAGGATGTTTTGAAGCAGACGTCAGAAGGGAAAAAGGATGAGAAGTCTGTGTGTGTGTGTGTCTGTGTGTGTGTGTGTGTGTGTGTGTGTGTGTGTGTGTGGTATTCCCATTCAGACCAACAGGTGCCAGCTGCTCTCTGTGGAAAACAGACGCTGTCTCTGCGCTCTCACACTTCAGCTGGTATCAGCAACGACTCACTGTTGAATACTGGTTGAATGTGCGTTGAGTTATGATGAATATGACAGCTCGTTTTTGTCTTTCAGCCTCCACATTGCTGCCTCTCATCGGCTTCTCCGAGCTACAACATTTAATCAGTTCTAGCCTCTTAAATGCGATGTCTTTTCTCCTCTGTGACATTAAACTGGTTGTCTTTGAATTGTGGATTATTTTAATTCCACTATTTTAACTGACAATGAAAATAGCCGCAGCCTTTATTCCTCTGCTCGCTTGCAGTAGTAATTTGACAAATTTGACTTGGCTGTTTTCATCGCAGCCAGGGCTCGTCTGACATCTTTTTCACAGCTTCTTTTCCTGTCTGCAGATGTCATTTCCTGTGCAGCGTTGTGTCTTTGCTGTGGGGGTCAGGGTCCTCTGTTGCATCACACAGCGCATTAATCTAAACCATGTGTGTCCACTGACTAAGTCACACCACTACAGATGCTTGGGGAAGCACTGCTTCCTACGCTGCAATGGAAAACAGGACAGGAGCACACTTCCTCTTCAGCTAAAAGCTGAACTTCTCCTTTCCAGAGCACCTAAACGTCCACGTACAGGTAACCTGTGAGGACGTCCACTGTTGGGAAAAGACCAGACGTGTTCTGTCTGTCTCTCATTTCCTGTCAAGATGAAACAATAACCACAAAACAAAGCCTCCACGTCAACCTAGACAGGACACACACACTGTGCTGTGGGAGGTGAGACAAAGGCAGGCTGTAATGTGATGCTAGTTAGCTGGACAAGCCATCTGGAACACACACACACACACACACACACACACAGGCAAAGAGGTAGATGTGTACGTCTGTTTTCCAGCTGGACTGTCACGCCATGAGTTGTTTACTTCCACCACACTACGGTTGATGTAAACAAGTGATGAGTAAACAAGCTGGCTCTGTTATAAATAAAAGGGTAAAGTATTTTTTCTTGGCGTTCACTGAAGGGAGAAACTGAAAACTTGCTGAAATATAGCTGCCGCATGATATCATGCATTAAATTAAAGTCCTTTATTGATCAATAAGACAAACATGCTGGTTTTCTCCTCTTTAATGTGACAACTTCCTGCTTCTCTCCATTTAATATCACTGCAGACTGACTGAATTTATAATTTAATCACTGAATTTTGGATGGTTGAACAAACCAAACAATTTGAAGATGTCATTTAATTTTTTAACAATTTTATTAGACTAAACAAAAAAATGCAAACAAATATGAAATGTTTATTCATAATACGCATCTATTGTAGATTTTACTGACTCGAGAGACACAAGTGTACATCAAACTCCTTTTAATCTGGAATTTTTAATACTGATTATTTTACTGATTTTTTTAATTACTGTTTTGATCACACAGGAAGATCAGAAAATAGTCAAAAGACCAAAAAATAGTGAAAAGGCAGCAAAGGAGGCATCTTGAAATGTCTTTTTTTCCCCAACTAACATTCTAAAAACTAGAAAACATACACCTGTGAGCTGGGAAACATCAAATACTGATTGATAATAATCCATTTTCTGTTGATTAACTGAAGCAGCTTTGGACACTTTCAGAAAGAGTCAAACAATAAGTGGATACTTTCTGTAAACACCAGTTCAGAGCTGTGCTTCTGATGATGCACAGCCTTGTAAAAAAGGGTTATCATCAGACCTACAGTGGGGAGGAAGAGTTAAGAGGCAGCCTTGCCAAAACTGGACCAGTATAACAAAGTCAAGGTTAACCTGCTGATTAGGAAATGTGGTGAAGAAAAAAAAAAACCCTGCACAACCCAGAGGCACAGCAAAGGGCGGAGCTGGCCTCATCATGGAAAATAAAAGAGAAGGTTGCAATTAAGCCTAAACAGGTTCTGCTGTGAGGTAACAGCTGGGTTCAGTCTGTTCAGGTTCCTCTACGCAGAACTCCAGCCAAAAAAAGAGGAAAATAACAATGAGTGTGACCTTTGATCTATCTCTGTCTCTCACACACCTTCAGCTGCTACTGCCCGGCTTTTACACACACACACACACACACACACACACACACACACACAAGTCCCACCTGGGCTCGCGCTCCTGGGCAGACGGACAGCTGGGGGCACGCGGTCCAGTTTTGGGCAACAGTTCCGCGTTGCTGTGGTAACCTGTTAAAACCACTCCCTGGGTCTGCTGCTGCTGCCGACTCATGTTTCTCCTCCTTTTCTTCTTTCTCCGTCTTCACTCACTGCTGTCATCCACTCTCCAGACAGTCTATCTATGGATCTATCGCTCTATTGATCTATCGGTCTTTCTATCTGGTGGGGTTTTCCATCGCTGCCCTGTTATGTTGCCGACTCATTCTGACATCAAACTCTCCTCCGCTTCCTCGCCGCAGCACTTCTCGTCTTTCTCTACAACTTGTGTGTGTTATTGAGGCAGGACAGGGGCTGGATTACAGGGACAAAACAGCTCAGGGATTGGCTGAAACCACAGGGAGCACAGCTCCAGGTGCGGTAGCGCCCCCTGCTGCAGGAGGAAGACACTGACTACTTCCTGGTGCAATGCCTACCAGTACATAAGGATATTTGGAGGGTGTTTCCATAAAAAAAAATCAACAAACCACATCATATCTCAACATACTGCTTCCATTTAGTCTTTTTTTTTTTGACATTTTTGGTGGCATCTGCAGTCTTTTATGCAGCGGTATGCTAGGGAGGAGGGAGCACAGAGAATATAATATAATATAATAATATAAAATAATATTATATATAACACAATAGAATTGAAAAAAAATAAAATAATGAATATTTACACTATGCTTTAAACAAATAATGATTTTTTTAATGGCAAATTAAACACTATAAATAAATTGTATTTTACATGTATGCATGCATGTATGTATTTGGATGATGGAGATGACTTAAAAAATTATCAAGTGCAAAAATAGACAGAAATCAAACAAAGAAAGATTAAATTAGTGCAAATAGTTACTGCTGTATTTTGATGACAAATGACAGAAATGGCACTGATAGCAATGAGTTGTATTGACATCAGTCAGTGGTGCTGATGTTACTGATGCCTTACTGCTGATGGTAGGAATGAGCTGCAGGAGCTCCTTCTTGCAGGGTGACAGTCTGAGTCTGCAGCTGAAGGAGCTGCTTAAATCAGAATCACAATCAGGAACAAGTTTATTGCTTAGTAAGTTTGCACGAACAAGGAATTTAACTTGGTATCTTGTTGCATGACATAAACATACAGTGCAGCAATAAGAACCAAAAGATGATTAAGTGATTAAGATGAATATGGATGCAAAAACATTGATTATGTGAAAAATACAGAGACAAAAATACTGCAATACGGTAGACAGAGACAAAAACACTGCAATGTTGTCTCTGCACAGAAGCCTCCACAGTCCCATACAGAGGTTGAGAAGGACAGGAAGAGATTGAACAGGCTGGTCAGGAGGGCCAGCTCTGTCCTGGACTGCTCCCTGGACTCCACAGAGGAGGTGGTGGAGAGGAGGATGTTAAGCAAAGCTCACATCCATCACAGACAACCCCTCTCACCCTCTGATGGACTGTGGGGGCTTTAAGCAGCTCCTTCAGCTGCAGACTCAGACCATCACCCTGCAAGAAGGAGCTCCTGCAGCTCATTCCTACCATCAGCAATAAAACTTTATAACATCAGTAACACAATCTGGACTCCTTACTGTAATGTATCTCATGTCAAATTACTACCTTGCACTATTTTTACACCGAAAACTTTTGACTATTTATTTCATATTTTGTACTTCATAATTTATATATTTAATTCAAACCAAAGATTTACAGGTGTTGCATTTCTAACATTTCAGTCACACACACTCTTGTTCCTCACCTGAGATGAAGGTAACAGCTAAGTCTGGAGACCATTGTGACCGTCTGCATCCAGTTAGTCTTCACCAGAGCGTGACTTATGCTGGCAGCTGATCGTAAACCTCTGACACACACTGGGACGAGTGGATTAGCCAGAGGTCAATCAGACTTTTCTTCTCCTCCATCTGCCCCTCCTCACCTCTGATCCCACTTCCTCATCTTACCTTCCCCCTCCACTACCGTCTGTCCAGTTACTACTACTATTACCACTTCCCTCACTCAGTGCCAAATATTGACTTTTTACACAATAAGGCAGTATGTTTGGTTCATGTGATGAAGGCAGATCATGACAATATCTTCAAGCTTATTTTATTTAGCCAAATATCTCTCATCTTAGTTGTTTTTTTTATATTTAAACTTCCCCACTTTCTTAAATCACATTGTATCAATGAGCATGTTGCAGCGCTCGTTCATGTGCGCCCTCTGGTGTTTCTTGGTCATAACCACTCAACCCTCTAAACATTTTGCTCTGTTGTCCAGTTTTTACTGCACAAACTGACTGTTAGTTACAAAAACAATAATTCCTAAAAGTCCAAATGCACAAAGAGACCAGGTCCTCTAATATTTTCAGCCCCAAAATTTTACATTTACTCTGCATTCCCTTGTCACAACTTTGCAATGTACAATGACAACAAGAGAGATCATCTAGTTCATACACAAAAATAATGACGTAGGAATATTAACAAGTGAAAATCTTAGAAGTGAAAATCATTTTTATTTATTTTTTTTAATCATTATTACCTCAAGCGTGAATAGCCCTTATGCACATATTTAAGACAGCTTTCATGAACAGTCTAAGAAGAAAAAAAGATAGAAGAAAGCAAATTATGCATATCCTCGAACAGAAACAGAACTTACATTATTAATAAAGAATTTTAAAGAAAACATTAACTCTTTCTAAGGAAATGAACTGTGCATTATTCCTTTCATAACATATACAAATACACTAACATTAAACATTAAAGTTCAGAGTTCTGGAGAGAAAATGTGCTGTTGGATTGTTGCAAGCTCTTCATGTCAACATCTGTAACACAACGTTAAATTAAATTATTGTTTAATATCAATTAGAGTACCCTATTATTTTCATCATACAACAAATAAAACTACTGGTGCCATGATAATTCAGCTGTGTATCTGTTGCTAAGGCTCATGGGAGCTGTAGCTGTGGAATGCAGATATAAATAACTGTTGTTGTGTTTTGGTTGAAATGACAAAAGATGATTGAATAAATATTGACAGACAGGATCTCTTACCTTAATACCTCACATGTCCCTCAAGTCTCTGAACATCTTGGAGCACATATCTTTCTGTTTGTCCAAACTCTCTTTACAGCATCTGAAACATGGAAACCATTAATATACACACACACAGACACACAGGTTATCTTCAGAGAGGTTTAGCAGTTCTGTTTTAAGATAAAACGCCTGTTTTTTCATACAATAAGCATCATGTCAAGACAAAATACGAGCTGCCTTGACAGCAGTATTTGCTCTTAAACGTCATCAAATGTTCTTACATCGCCACTTTCCTCAGCAAGTTGTTAATGTCACTGTCGAAGGGCTTCTTTGATTGAGCAGTTATGAGGCAATCCTGGGCGCTCTCGTACTCATGCAGCTCCAGATACGCCTGACAAAGAAGACATCAGTATGAATGACCCTGAGGGTAAAGGTCAAGCTGTCTAATGGCAACTGTGGCTCACACAGTGTCTAAAGGAAATAAATATACACTTAAAGCCAATGTCAAAAGATGTATGTGAACTAAAATGTCTAACTGATAATATTTTTATGGATATGAATAATTCAAAAGAATAAAACATCCACAGAATTTTCAGAAAGGCCGCTTTCCCTTTAAAGGATCCTCATGACTCAGGGTTCTTGCACCATTTTTAAAGTCAAATTTAATACTTTTTAAAGACCTCAACAAATATAATTTAAAAATATCATAAGAATTTCTTTGTTATAAAATAGTCAATCTATTGTTGGGCTTGAACAATGTGGTGTTTTTAAGGTTGACGCCGATATTAATATTTAGAAGGAAAAACAAATCTGATAAATGATTAATCTCCGATAATTTTTAATTATTATTTTTTCATCCCTTTGCAACACTTGCAACAACAATATAAATTGAAGGCATAGCATTTTTGTTCTACTAATTCAATTTCACAACTTTCAAAAAAAAAGAAGTGATCTTTATGAAAAAAATAATGAGCAAAATAACATTAAATCTTGGAATACTGTTTTCCTATTGGCATTAAATGCACCACCTGAAATGTAATACCTACAGCAATTATTTATGGTAAATTTAAACCAATTTAACAGATTTTAATTTAAGACATTTTAAGACTTTTTAAAGGAACCCTGTGACTGAAACTAACCATTTAAAAATGTTGATGGATTTATCTCTGTGAATGTAACCTAAATGTATAGAAAATGATGAAGGGAAATCAGACCATAATAATAATTATTATATACAGGTCGTGCAAGGAAACTAGCAATCACTTGTAGTGAATTGAACACGATGGAACAGGAAGGGAGAGAGCAACATCCAGTGGCCGACTGTTTTTAATGTGATCACTATCTCCTTCAGTATAATCTACTGCATTTGGTTCTGCCGAGGCTGTCTCCAAAAGGTTCAACACCACACACACTTTAAAAAGAGCTCCAACATCCTGTGAGGATTCTGATCTAACGTTTTGGATAACAAACAACAAAGAACATCGCCTGACCTGACCACAGCGGAAAAGAGCCTTTGTGTTGGCAGAGTCTATCTCCAAGGCTTTCTTCCCATATTTGAGGGCTTTGTGTGGGCGCTCCAGACGGACCTCAGTGAGAGAAAGGTTCAGATAGAGAGGAAGCAGAGCTGTCTTGATGCTCTGTATTTCTGCATCGCCGTGCGCTTCCCTGTTCGCCAGCAGAGTTGTCGCCTGTCGGCCAAATACAGGATCCAGTTCAAAACAAACTTTCACCTTTATCAGGACAAACAAATAATGGATCACATTTCTTTATGAACTTTTACCTGTTTATAGCGATATCTGGCGTTGTCGAAGCGGCTCTGGTTGAAGCAACGGTTGCCAAAGCTGCGTAGAGTGGCAACAACTTCGAGGAGCGTGGACAGAGGAGCTATGTTCTGCCCCTCCTGAGGAAACGCAAAGTAGCCAACAGTACAAACAAAAATCATCCAAAGGCAACTTTTCTACCTCTCTCTGTTTTATTTTGGGTATTTACAAAAAAACAATAGATCATAAGCTTTATGTGTGGAGAAGGATAAGTTTCATCAGTCCTCCTCCTCCACATGACTGGAAGTATGCACATTAGCAGATGAAAATATAAATAAAGTGTCTTTCAGTACCATAACAAAAGCATGCATTTAGTGTAAAGTGGAAGAACAATGATTGGTGTCATTCTTGACCCCTCAGTCTGACACCTGAAGCCTCCCTACCGGACTCATTGCGATGAAGTCATCCACCTGAGCCGAGTCGAGGAAGTCGACGATCTGAATCTCATAGAGTACCACGGCAGCAGCAGGAATGAACGGAGGACAGCCCAGGTTACCATATGCGTACTGAGGCTGGAAGAGGAAACGAGAAAACTCTCCTTTCTTCATAGTCAACAGACCCAGCTCCAGTCCGGCCAGCGTCACATCTGTTTGAATGATCGTTTCAAAAACTGTGATTTTCTTTTTCAATCAACGAGAAAAATTCAATTAAATTTCCACAAAGTACTATTGACCTCTGCCTAACTTCATCATGCGCGGGTACTTGAGGTGTGTGGTGGTTTCAAAGGGCTGGTCAGAAAACTCCAGGAAACCAGAGTAATGCACTGTGGAAGAAGGACAACAAGGGGAGGTCAGGGAAACAACAAAAATAATTCAGGGATCCACATCTTGAGATTTTAGAGCAAAATTGCACTTGTGAATACTCAATACAGAAGCATTTTCTGGTACAGGTGGGCCCTCTCCAGACTGGACCACCTGTTTAAGGATCCCTCCATCTCCCAAGACATCATCCATCTGATGGCGAAGCTGATCAAACGGACTCTACAAATGGCAAGAAAAGCCTTGAAATAACACAGTGTTTCACGATCAATTCAATATGTGGGTAAAATCAACAGCAGTAATTCTATTGGTAGGGCAGTATGTATGTGTTATAATCCTTAGCTAATATTAACACACAACTGTACTCTGGGTGCAAAGGAAATTTAGAGGAAAACAATTTTTTTTTCTGAAAAGCTTTGAAATTAAGACAAATATACATAGGTTACAAAAATGCTGATGACTAAAGAAATCAGCACTTATTGATTTTTGTTTTTGTTGCATGATTAATTTTCTATTGCTGCTGTGCACCATGAATTAAGTTCACACCACAATTTAAAGTGCCAATATTTGATTGGCACATATGTACAATATAAATTACGTCATGATATATTCAAATAACCATTTGACAGTGTGCGCCAATCATCTCCTTATTTAACTGCACAATAGTTAACTATCATAGTAGCTGCTGTCATAGTAATTTCTTAAATTTAGAAAATGATGATGTTTGCTTAACGTATGAGTCATAATCTCAAGTAGCTGGAATATACATTATCAGTTACCATCAGGCACTTTAGCTAATTAGCTAGCAATGCTAACGAACTTTAGCTGGTTAGCTAGCCATGCTAACGCACTTTACATGTAACCTTACCGTAGAGCTCCTCCTGAGCCGCTCCTCGGTACCCATAAGCCGCCGGATACTAGACACTAACCCGTTGCCTGACATTATTTGGCTGATTTATGTTAGCTAGCTGAACCGTATCTACACAGGGGGTTAACTGAGAGCAAACGTGATTTAATTTTCGCTTTGGCGCTCAATATCGGGCTCGAGGACACAGTACCGTCAGAGTCATGGGCTCGTCCAGACCGTAACATGAAGATTGTCATAATCTCGCGTGATACGAGGGCAACTGTTATTAGTATGAACCCTGAATGGACAGATAGTCTCGCGAGAGTTTCGATTGGCCTCTACCTCTGTTGCTGCATTTATTACCACCAGATCGTCATGTTTCTATAACACGATCCACAAATCATTATCTTTGAATTGAATATATGACTTCAAAACAAAGGTTGTTTTAATCCATTATGAATATGTTCAATTGTTTAGACAGATACATGTGCTCTTCCAGTTTCACACAGACACAAAAATAATTTTGCTCAAAATGTTTAATATAAATCAAAATTTCACTAATATACAGTACCTAGCATTAAAATACATGTAAAACGTTGTCCTTTTCAGACTACAACACAGAAATTTGATCATGTGACACATACAGTATAAATATAACACCAACATTATAACGGAAAAATTGCTGACTTTCCAAACACTTTTAGAAAAATATCTGTCAGCAGATACTAACCTTCACTTTTTATATTACGCTGCTGTAAATTCAGTCTTCTATTGCCTTTAACTTCTAGTATGGAGTTTATAAAGAACCAAAAATACAAAACAATATTTAAACTGTACAGAATATGCTTTAGAAAATAGACAAAGTTGAGCCATTTGTACAAGGAGGGACTAACAACAGCAAAGTCATTAAATAGAGGGATGTCTTATATATTTACAGGATATTATTGATAGCCACACTGTTGTTTGTTGAACCTGGCAGTACAATTTTTGAAGTGAACCCACTGGGGTGTTTATCTGGACCTGAGATGAACCAGTAAACTTGTAAAAGGCGTTCCTTGTTGTGTTCATTAGAAGTTCTGTAGTTCGGCTGGATACACAAAGTTGCTTCTGAAGAGTTTATGAGCCATTAGCTGTCCTCCAAATATCATCATCACCAGGCCTGAACCTGTACAGAGAGGGAGTCATTAAATAAGAAAATCAATCAAAGTCAGGACATCATTAAAGACAGCAAAGGAGGAGCAAGAAAACAGAAATCTTACCCAGCGCTATCCACCAGTGTTCAGCTGAAGGGAAGTCTGACATCACTGCAGAAACATGGAAACTGAGGGTAAAATGTAAAAAAAACTACCCATACATAAATCACACATACTTTTTATAGTATTTATTATAGTGTTTGTTTTCTTTTAATTGTTCATAATGCATGTTAGTCCTTTTTCTTCTAAAACACAAATGGATTGTGTGTGTGTGTGTGTGTGTGTGTGTGTGTGCCTATACATCTCTGAACCACCGTATCCGGTTACATAACCAAGCCTCCAATCCTATCAGCTGTTCCGCCCCACTGATCCACTTTGTGTGTATCTGTGTGTGTTTACCTGCTACAGTCATGGCGACATGCAGCAGTGTGACAGTTATGGCGTAATCCCAAACCCACTCCTCTACGATCCAGGCGAACACCAGCCCTCCCAAAACATAGGTCACTTCTGTGGAAATTACACCAACTGCATGGAGAGACAAACCACATTGCACTTAGTGTGTGTTCTGCTGACATATCTTTTAATTTTCTATTTTTTTCTAAGCTTTACAATCATCCATCTAACCGTCATAGTAGAAAAAAACAGATATCACCAAGACATACTTTATTAATCCCTCAGGTATTCAGACAGATGGCTCTCATTACTAGTATATGATAAACCATGTTATACGATTGTATTATATTGGATTATATTCCTGATGGTTTCATGTGTAAACATCTTGTTCACATTGTTGCTGGAGAGGAAGCGACTATTACTTCAATTTAATCCATAACAGTGTACATGTACAACCTAAATCTGTAAAGTAACTAGTGAATAAAACTGTCAAAGAAGAGTATAGTGGAGAAAAAGTACAATGATTACCTCTGAATTGTGGCGGTGTATAAACCAGCGGCGGATGAACTGATATTCAGTATATAAGAGGTTACATTCAAAGCCCTCCACATCAATTTGAATTCCTTAGTCTATTTTAAACGGGCAACATCAACGACCTGGAAGTCAATAAATGTGCAATAACTGAATAGCAATAACCTATTGATACCCTTACTGAAAAATACTGTAAATATTATCTATGTTTTCTACCCTACTTTGTTTTTATATTTGTATCAAGCACCAAGTGGAGCAGTCACACTTCACTGATGCTACTCACCGAGGTATTTGGGGTTCTGCCATGACGGTTGTGTTGTGTAGTCGAATGGAGTCAGCAAACTGTTGATCTCATGCACCCTGGAGGCACACCAAGAGATAATAAAGATGTGCACAAACAAAAGTCATCTGGTTCTTATTTATTCTGTTTGAAGTTTAAAGTTTAAAATGTGTGCACCTTAGCAGTCCGATGCAGACACTGACCACGATGTAGTAGAGAGAGTAGAAGCACACCATGCACATCAACAGATTCTGCAGGACAACCTGAGAAGATGGGAAATACGTATTAATAAGGACCTGTGGGTGTTTTAATATCTCATGAAACCTGCTGTGTTTTTGAAAGCAACGTTCCTTCAAAGAGCAGTAGGTCATAGAGTTTTTTCTGAAGGATGTATATACTCTATCTAGTATGTCTTTTTTTCAATCATCTGACTGAAATTACAAACCCGGCTGAGGTTAAACACTGAAATCAATTACACATATGAGAGCTGTTAATCAATGAGCGGATGAAATTCCACTCCTTTTGGCTTTTGAAACATTCTTTCATCGATCATCTGCAGATGTTTGCTTCGAATAAACAAGGCAATAACAGAGAAAACACATACCAAGAGAAAACGTTAACGTTTATGTTATAATCTGACTACATTTGGAGAAATTTACTGGAAAGACGTCATCGTTATTCTGTGCATTGTGTCTCCCAAAGCTAATAAAAAAACTCTCTTAGCCCCTTCCATTTTCTCTTTTCCTTCATGACCCAGAAAACCAGCGCTGATGACAGAAGATAGCAGCAGACGGCCGCTGCCTGCCTGCTAAAGTCTCCTTTCATAGATGATTAACTGCAGCCTTCACAGGAAATGGGTTACAATGCACATCTCTCTGAGGAGCGATAAAAGGCCTTTTTCCTCACAGCTGACATTTCGGCTTGTCAAACACAAGTGTAACTAATTACATTAATGATGGGCTGCATTCCAGTCAGGTGTGCCGGTGTCAGGGCACTGCATGTTGGCTTACTGGAATTAATGCAATACAGTCATTGTTAATCTAATTAGTTGCACGTCTTGCCAAGTCAAACGTCTGCTACGATAACTACCATCATGATTAACATAAATAACAACTTTAACTACACTCAGAGGAAAATGCAATGCAAAAATGCAAATATCTGAACTCTGTACCAGTCAATTAGAACTGAAGAAGCCACATGGATGATGAGAATAGAAACATCTTCAACAAAACTTAAGCAAGTCCAGTTGAGTCTTTTTTGCTCTTTTTGAATGACCTTAACCTGGATGACTGGGAACCGACACAATACACAGAGATGCTGCAACAACCAGTCTGTGTCATTTGGTGATCAAAGTTTTCCTGAAGTCCAAGGCAATGTCTTCGATTGAATTGTATTGTCCATACAAAATTCAAAATCAATATACTATTCCATAATCATTACATCACTGCCCTATCGTGTATTCTCTTTTAATCTGTTTGCACTAATTATACTGTGAACACTGTACAGTATATTGTTATGTACTACATTATATTACATATACCTCTGTATATACTGTAATATTTACATATAATTCCATAACCTTTGCTACTGCATATGTATATTCTTATTACATATATGTTACTATTATTAATTACTGCTTTTGCACTTTTGGTTAGATGCACTGCATTTTGTTACCTTGTACTTTTGACATGTTTAATGACAAAGTTGAATCCAATCCAGTCTAATAAAACAGAGAAAATCTCAGTTGGTCGACTGGTCCGCCATGTTGGTTCAGACTGAAATATTTCAACAACTATTGAATAAATTGCCATTAGATTTGTCAGGTCAAATCTGGTAGTGACCCCCCTGATACTTTGCACTATGAAGAAATAACCTCAAATGCCTCAAATGTGCACTGTGTTTTGTGTTAATTAGCAGATGTTAGCATGCAATCACCATAAACTAAGATGGTGAACACACCTGCTAATATAAAAATTACCATACACCAATACCACTGAGCTCTCAGCACCACTGTGGCCTAATGGGGCTTGTTGTTACCTGACCAGCAGGCCACAGTTCATATGACTGAGCAAGTGCTGGTCAGGAGCTGTGATGAGCATCCTGTTAACATTGTTTGGCTGATGCACATCTGCAGCTGAACATAAGCAAAACCCAAGGAGCTGACTGTTGACTTCCGCAGGACTGAGCCGCCGACCCCTCTGACCGCTGTATGGGGGTGTCGAGGTGGTTCACTTATCAAATCACATCAAATACCTTGATGTGGGCGACAGGAACAAAGAGTCCCTCCACAAGAAGAGCTGGCTCTGCTTCCTGCTGAGGCTTCAATGTCTGCAGCAGGAGGCTGCAGATGTTGCACCAGTCTGTGTTGACCAGTGCTATTATTTCAACTGCTGTGTGTTGAATCATAAAATACTAACAAGTTAAACAAGTACAGGACATAGCAGATCATCCCTGCAGGTGGACGGACATCAACCCTTTAACTCATCACAGACTGGACTGGGAGGATGCTGACGTCTGACTGGACTCCCTATCTAGACTTTATAATTATATTTTCCATCATTTCTACCACGGTGAAATAAATATATAACTTTTACTGTATAATTTCATTCATTTTGCACACCTTTCATCATTATTATTATGATAAATCATTATTATTCGCAGTGACCTGGAGACAGGTCACTGCGAATAATAATGATTTATCATATCATTATGAAAATTAGCTGTAAAGCAAGCAGAAAGGAAACAAACAGGTTGTAAACACAAAATATGCATTTGTTTAAAACTACCCATACAGATAAGAAACAGAAAAAAAAATATTAAAAAATGTACTGAAATTCATGAATAGTCTATGATACTCTACTCTAGAAAGTGGCCACTTTTGCATTCTTTTCATACAAGATAATAAAAAGAAGTATAAGGATATTGTATGTTTCATTACTGTCATACACTATTCTGATAAATACCCAAATCATACAAGTTTCATTTTGTTTGAATTCACTAAGGATCTCATATCCGGATTCACTATTGTATGCTTTACATACAAGTTTCGTACAAAGGAGATTTCCTTTGTATGAAACTTGTATGTAACGCACACAATAGTGAATGACACATACAATATCCTTATGCTTCTTTTTATTATCTTGTGTGAAAAGAATGCAAAAGTGGCCACTTTCAAGAGTAAATCATAGACTATTCATGAATTTCAGTACATTTTTTTAATTAGTACTGTGGCCCACCTAAACCACGTGGTCAGGCAGCCATGAGGATCTGGGTTAGTCTGGAGGCAGGAAAGTAGCAGAGATAATGCTAATACCCTAGGATAGAGCTAAACACCTCGGCTAGCCTGGTTTGCTTGTTATCTCCAGAATAGACTACTTAAAACAAAACAAAAAAACTGCTCTAGAAACCAGATTTCAGACTTTAAATTCAACCTTTAAGCTTAAGGAGTTTTGATTGCTCAAAAGCATGTTTGAAAATTATACTAATTGTGACATTAGGACACAAACCTCATAAACCACTCAGGTGAATGTTGCTTGTGACTGTAATGATGATGTAAATAAAAATCGAATTAATAAAAACAGGCAGTACATTTGACTATAAGCACCACTTAGCTCTATGTTGTTGCTCCTTACCGACGCTCCTTAATCCTCTCTGTTATATCACAGTCATCTCACACTGTGTCCTTACCAAGGTATCACTGGGTGTAGTCTTGAGGTAGAGGGGTCCATGGCGTTTGATGAGAGTGAATCCAAAACAACGACAGCAGTAGTCCAACAACATGAATGGCTGCTGGTCTGAATGAGTGGATGTAGGCTACATGTGTGTGTTTGTGTGTGAGGGAGCATGTTGGTGAAGAGGAGGATGAGGGATTGGATTAGAAGAAATGGGATTACTACCTAAGAAGAATACTAAGAGTAAATCCCAAAAGGGATAACGGTGAAAATACTCCATGTAAATGTGTGCACACGTACATGTACGCCAAAAGAAGGAAGTTGGTTTTGAGGATAAATACTTCAGTCTATACTTGAGTGCTACAGACAGATTTATCTTATAGTATTAGTTCTTTTATCTTACAGTAGTCCCATAGTATCCATCTTGTTTCTCTTCCTTCCATCCTTTCCTTTTTTGCTTTTCCTCCTTAAAATAAATATCTGAACATAAAAGTATAAAGCAGATTTGTGGGATACATGTAGAATATATGAGGAAGAGCTGAAAAGACTGAATCAGTAACACTTTTCTGACCATCTGGATCACTTTCAAGTAAAAATTCAACAAATTTCCAGCTTTTTCAACGATAATCTGCTGCTGTGCTTTGTCTTGTCTGATATAACTACATATATTTGGGATTGGACTGTGAGTAGGACAAAAATAAATATGTTATCTGACAGGTTTTAGTATCAACACTAGGTGACAGCAAAGCCTAACACGCAGAGTACTTAATCTGCTAATGAAAAAAAACAGGAGAGTGAGATAACAGCCACATGCATGCAGCTCTGGCAGCAACAGATAAGATACAGCAGCCATACGTATGGGTTTCTGATGATGGCTTCATAAATCAGTCTGCTCCAAGCTTTATTCAATAAAAAAAAACAGGCCAGAGAGGATAAATCTGCTCATCCGTCATGTGATCATGAAAGCACATACAAGAAAGAAAAGAGGGTGAAACAAGAAATGCCGCTGCGATGGAGGCAGAGGTGAGAAATGACGACAGTTAAACCAGAAATAGCTGAAGAAACTCTGGATTCAACTGCTCAGCGTCACAGCCTGTGTACGTGTGTGTGTGTGTGTGTGTGTGTGTGTGTGTGTGTGTGTGTGTGTGTGTGCGTGTGGTAAAACATGCATGTACGCTTTTGTGTGAGAGTGAGGCTGACTTGGCTGCCAGGGTAACCTGCATCATTGTATCCATGGTGATGGAGAGCAGGGGAACGGGAGGGGGGGATGTAGCGCAAGGTAGGCGTCATAACTAGTCATCCCTGTGTGTGTGTGTGTGTGTGTGTGTGTGTGTGTGTGTGTGTGTGTGTGTCAAAGAAAACTAACCACACCGTTTTTTTCTTTTTATGTTTCAAGATACTTCTTGTGACTGAAAAATCACATACATGATCTGCATGTATGATTAATTTTACTTCGATGTGAAAGAGTTTTTACTTTTTAGCATTTCAGTGTTCACTGTGTAACGAAGACAGATAACTACAAATAATAAATAAGCTTCATCAGCTGGGATTAAAGGAATAGTTCAACTATGAGTGCTAATGTGCAGTGCAATGTGCTATGAGTTTAATGAGAATATGGATAACACGTCCTACACTACACGCTAAATATGAACCTACAGCGAGCACATAATTAACGTAGCTCGGTTTAAACACTGAACACAATGGGAAACGGTTAAATTGGCTCTGGTCAAAGGTAGCGTCTGTCTACCATTAGTTGTCTTAAACTCACTAGATTACACATTATATATCCTTTGTTTGATAAACAGTACCACCTCATGGTTTATTGTATGCCTCCGTCAACCAGTCAAGTAATTTACAATTTACTGTCCAAAATGTTATCACTTCATCTCTTCATCAGTTTAATTTTTTGTGTCAAATTGTCCTGATTAATGCATTAGTGCAGTGACCTTTTGAACTCTGACCACGAAATTTTAATCAATACATCCTTGAGTTCCCTCAAGGTGTTCCTGTTACATCATTTTAATGCTCAAAATGAGACAGATGATGCTCTGTAGCTGGGGCAGAGGCATAATGGTGATCCACTTTTACTCCAGGAGGTTACTGGTCCCAGCCAAGGAGTAGTCAGGCACAAACCCCCTGAAAAGCATAGAGCTCTGGAGATGCTGGCAAGCTTTTGTACAGAGCCAGGCTGTTTCCTCCTGCTTACAGTCTTCATGCTAAGCAAATACCAAATGTATGCATTAAAATAATTATCAGTACGAGTCACAAATAGTCTTTGATGACGTTCGTAAAGCCTCCACATCAGGTCAGTGCTCTAAATTTTAACACACACATCATCACCTAAATCCCTAAATCCTTTTTTTAGCCCAACACAGTTGAATTTCAGCAGCGATGAAATAACAAGAGCGGAGGAACGTTTGAAGCTTAAAAGCACTGCAGATGGATTTCAAGGCACTTATAAATTATTAAGCAAATACAAAACCTCAAACAACAAACAACAGGACTTTTTCCCAAGCAGCGCAGCAAAGTTAAAACAAACTGTTTCCTGTGTTTTGTTTTTTTTTTCCATGGCAAATAAAACACTGGGAGTAGCAGAAACATGATATAACATGAAAAATGTTGCTGAGAGATAATTCACCAGCATGCTCCTGTATCTGGTTTAGACCAGAGTTTAAACAAACTGTGTCTTATCCACAGCAGCAGAGGAATGAACACAGTGTTTCAGTTTTAATATACTTTCAAAATCAATTCGACACACAGAGAGAGGGGGGGATGGATGCATGAGAACACTGAGGATCATTGACCTTCATGTCACCATAGAGGGGCTGTAATTCAGCGTGGTAGTGTGGTGTGGATTTTGACGTCACCCAAATGCATCATTCAAGATACAAAAACAGGCAACAGCAGCAGTAGCTAGGGGGAGGTTTGAAAGACAAGTGGGAGAAAGAGAAATAATTCCTGACATTTTTTAAAACAAAAGATTACTTTATAATGAAAATAAGTGTTCACTGAGCCTGGAATAAGCCTCTCAATCACACTGTGATCCACTGAGATGCTCCCATTTCAGCTGGAGTGTCTCATCAGATGACGAAGACACTCAAAAGGACCAATTCTCTGCTCTTGCTCCTCTTCATGTCCTACTTCCTCCCCTTGTCTCCTCCTATCCTCCATCTCCTCCATTTCCTCGCCTCCTTTTCGTTCCAAAAATCACATTTCCCTTTAATTATTGAGCAACAGCCTCCTGTCCACAGCTGCTTACAATAAGTATAACCCAAAAAGTCAACACATTTTCTAAATCCCATAATCCCAAATAGGCTAGTAAACAACAAATGGAACAGTCAACAATGTAAGACTTTGTTTTTCCTCTATTTGTTGCTTTTTTTTTCTCCCACACCACATCTTCTTCTTGCTCTGCTGCTCTCCATCCCTCTGTGGCGTGTTTTCATTTCAATCTATTATGGTATGTAAATAGAGCAACTGACTAACCTTTGCGCTGTTGGGATACGACTCTGACATGAATCTCAAGTAGCTCTTAGAGCAGGATTCTATACTCTTACAGACAGAAGCATCACGAGCAAGAGCAGAAAACAAACTGAAGATGCTTGAGGAGCCCCTGAGGTTTATGTTCAGTGTGTGCGGTACAGCCAGGGTGTTATAATTAGAGTTAAGGTTGGAGTTACGTAGGATTGTGTCACCATCAGGTTTAAAGGTCAAGGATGGCACATGAGGACCAACACCATGCCCCGATGATTGTGTGTGATGTGCTCAGCTGTGCTACTCTGCCCTCTGGGTGTTTTATTTCTCACCAACATAATCTCAGCCATCTGAACAAATAATGCTCTTACTGTACAACTTATTGTTGAAAATATCATCTGTCTTACATTCTCTTCACCTCGCCTCAGCTGGTGTATTTTCATTGAATCAACTCCAGCATGTAAATACAGGAAATGGCACGCATGCCAACATCTGCAACGTCTTTGCCTGCCCTCCCTTTCTCTTGTGTTTATGACAGAAAAGTTGAACAATAACACTGGCGCTCTGTGTGTGTGTGTGTGTGTGTGTGTGTGTGTGTGTGTGTGTGTTTCCTCTGTGCATTTAATGTATATATCTCACATGAACACACAAGCAAGTCACTCATGCCAAAAAAGCAGCTGTGACACTTAAACACACTTATTTTTTCATCAGGAGTGTTGGTATTTCCTGAGCTTTTTTTGCATGCAGAGTGCTGCTGCTGCCATATAGATGCATTTAACAACATCAAAAGCTGATCCATTTTCCTCCATGCTGAGCATCACCAAAGCTTCTGCCTCTGTCTTTCCTCAAAACAAGTCATCCCCTTATCGTCTGCGCCCTGTGCCTGCAGTAAACGCATGGCACGGTGCCTTCTTTCCCTCCATAAACACGCACAAAAACACACTAAACACACACACATCTTCCCAGCGAGCTTGTAAATCTCTCTCTCCCTCTCTCTCTCTCTCTCTCTCTCTCTCACACACACACACACACACACACACACACACACACACAAACACACACACGCCTCAGTGAAAGCCTCTCACATTCCCACAAGCGTACAGGAGCTTTGGAGGAATTGGATGGAGCTGCCGCTTCTCTCTCCGGCTCTAAGGAATAAAAACACCGGTTTTCTCTGCTCAACGCTGTTTCTTACAACGCAACAGCTTGCTACTGAGATTTTCTAAAAGAAAGGCGATGTTTTTGTCTCTACTTTGACGTGATATCAAGTTTTTGGGGGCGAATATCGGGAGGAGAGTTTTACGCGTCACCGTAAAAAGACAGCCAGGACTTCAACATCAGTGAGTGTCCCTTCCCCAGTGAAACACGGGGTATTGTTCCACTGGGGGATTACAACATTTACGACTTTAACAGGCGGAATGTTTCGAGGGATTTTCCTTCAGTCATAAATAATCAGGAGCGTCCTCGTTGTCCTGAGCGCACAATCTCTCCATATGGCGGAAAACGTGTTCCGCGCAGAATAAAGTCAGGAGCACTTGGTTTCTCCTCAACTGGACTGTGCTGCTGTTTCCGAAACTGAGCTGAGCTTCCCTCCTGCCATCTGAGCTCTCTACCATCATGGCATTTCAGTGGAAGTAGCCTTCAAAGTGGAAGGATGGCTTGTTACTTCCCCCCAGGTTATAGCCTCATCCCGCTCCGTGCCTAATGGCACAGGGCCAGTGACACACTCGGCTTTTTGCAAAGGTAAGAAGGACTGAGCTGCTTGTGTTTGACTTCCTCCAACTCTTAAACGATCCAATCTGACAGCTCTACAGTCTGTCTTTTTATTTCCATCCATATTTAATGACGTTTTGTTTAATGTTTAATGAACAGGGAAGTTTAATCAGCTCCTGATGGACTGAGAATCTATACATCTTTATCTATCTGTAATGCACTTGATGGCGTTTTAAGCATTAATGTGATTTAAAAGAGTCCAAAAACTGTACGATAGTTGACGATCGTGTATTGATTTATTTATTGGATATACTATTATCTGTTCTGTACCAGGGTTGATACTTCTAGCCTGTTAATTATCATTAACTTAGTGACCCTAATATGTCAATATTTATGGATCAAAGGTCATCATTAAAGGTTCAGAGGTCATTTTCACCTTCAGTCATTATTTTTTTCTTCCAAAGACAGAAGAATTCTTGAAATTAGGTCTACATTTAATCACTCTCCCTTGTTAAGAAGCTGATGGCACATGATGTCTCCGACTTTATTGTAAAGTCTATTCTCAGTGTTTGTCTTCAAGTTTTCTCTTCACACTTTGGTACTTTTCATGATGGACAAAACCCCGCTTGCACGCTCTGATTTAAAGGCCCAGACATACAAACCGACATCAGATAATTAGCTGCGACAAGGCCGACTGTTGTCGCGTCACCTTGACCAAAAAGCTGCACTCGAACACACCACAGAAACAAAGGTCGGCTACCACATACGTGAGATGAAATAATTCTCCATATCGGCCGTTAGCTGTAGTCTGCAGTCATCACTCAGAAAAGGAAACCGTAAAACCGGCAGATATAAAAGCGGTTGCTATGATACATGGATGAAACAAATCAACGTTTGCCAACCATTTTCACACCACCCTCACCCTCACTTAGCTTCATTCCAAAACCTAACTTGTTTGCTTCCTTTCCTCCACTACCGTTTCTCTTCTCATGCACTGATTGGCTGAGGCAGAGCAGCCAATCAGACAAGGCTGGACTAGAGCCAACAGTGCTGGGAAAAGCCGCAAAAACTAGGATGTCAGACACAGATAAACCGGATGTACATGAAAACAGCCTTTCGGTGGCGCCCTCTGCACGCTCATCACTCTCCAGAGTAAAGGTCAAACGTCAAAGGAAATGAAATAACAATACGCAAAAATTTCAGGGTGGAGGGAGACTCTGGTGTTGGTTTTATTGTCTTTAGTGTGATTTACATATTGGTGAATTAGGACTAACCGTCTCCTTGAGAGCTGTTCGAGGAACGAGGAGTGACTCATGGAGCCAAATGGCTCTCAGTGAGACGTCCTTCTCTGCCACAGAAATACATCTGAGTTTAATTTGAGAATCATTAACGAGTCAGGCGACATATCAGCTAATCCTCCTTCACACATATCCACTGTAACTGTATAATCCTGTTTAAATACCCCTTTGGGAGGTCACTGGAGACTCTCAGAAATATAGATACGCAAGCTCATGAACCACCACCTGAGACCCCCATCTGAGGAAAATATTTTGGTTTATTTGATTTCAGACGTAATTCCTTCCTCCGCTAAGTGTTCTAAAGGACATATTAAATCAAAACTGCTCATGGAAAATGAAATATTAACAGAGGGATAGCAGAATTAAATTATCTCTGCAGTTGCGGAGGACCTCTAGAATCCAAACATGGACCAAATAAAGTTGCCAGGACTCCAGTGTGGGGACAGCTCGTGCCTCAGGATGAGTGTGAGGGACTGAAAAGAGGGAGACAGAGTGAGTCATTTAGTTCGAAAGAACAGGGGGATCACACCAGTACACAAACACACACGTCTGGCGTGAGCACCTGATGATTCAATGCAAAACTTAATCCAATTGATTATGAACTGAAATTATCACAGGAGGCAGTGACACTGATTCAGTGTGAAGGATGCTAGACTTGAAAAAAAAAAAACTCTATGAGGGAAATAAAAAAAAGACGGTGATGAGGGTGCTGGATGTGAAAACACAAAGTGACATATTCTCCAGACAGATGACTCACCGCTGACCGTGAGTCTGTGGGAGTAAAGCAACGCACAAACACTCGCTATCCGCTCATCTCCTGCTCATAAAAAGCCCTCCTTTTCCTCTTTCCTGCTTGGCAATCTTGGGATCAAACAACACGGACATGAAACATTCCTTTCAATCCAAAATAAATCAAACAGATTCTTTAAAGAACGACAAGCAGGACAGGGAGTTCAGTCAGTGCTGCATCAGGTCTGATTACTCAGCCAGACCCAGGTATCGCATTTTCAGTCGATTCTGTGATTCAGTTCTGAGTGGTAAAAAAAACAAAACAAAAAACAAGACATCGGACATTGAACTCAACTCCACACTGGAAAATGTGATAGCTGCATGTTTAAAGTTGAAAAAGGCAATGTTCTCATGTTATAGGCTATCACAAAAGCCCAAGCACAAGTGTTTTCACTTTTGCCTGATTACACCTCAGGACTGTTTATGTATGAGGGCATGCACTCTGTTACGCTATGCTGCACTCGTTGTTACGTGGTGACATCATATAACTCATAACTCCCTGCACAGTCTCACCCACCTTCAGAGAGCTAATGGCATGTTCATGTAATTACCAGTTTCCAACATGTTAATCGTGTTCAAGTCACCGTTCAAGTCGTTAATTACAATTAGGAACATTTTTTTTTCTGATGCCACGAGACAACAAAAGCAGATAAATATGTCTGCTTTATATTAGATGAAGTCCATGTGAACATGACTTTATCAACCTAACTGGAAACACCTGTGTGTCTGTTGTGAACTCAGCATGCTTGTGCAAAGTTTACAGTCGGTGAAATTTAGGACTTTTTCCAAAATCAGATTTAACTATAACAACAACCATAATAGAACAGAATAAAGCATAAACCATACTGGAATGCGACTTACCTTCTTTTTCCTCTGACAACCACATGAAAGCACAATTTTTTACTTCATTTTACCACACAAAGCTAGGAGCTTAAACTAAATACCAGTGTTTTATCACAGACTGTCGGCGTGTGATAATAACGTACAAAGCACCCTTTAGCATCTGTATGAGAGACACCAGGAGTTACATAATGTAAAAATCGTCATCTAGGAGACTACTGCTGTTAAGTTTTATGTTACAATGAGCCATTCATTCATGTCCTGTCACAATTTTCAGTTTCATTTTCTCGTTATAGTAGTTCTGATCATGCAGTTCTTTCTTAAACCTGCAGAGTGGCAAAGCATTGAGACACGGTGGAACTAAACACTAAAACAAATGAACTAATTGCCCAACAACTGGATAGAAATCACTACTTAGAGACGTACAGGCTGAGAAACACTCGCCCACCACTGCAGAGCCCTGAGGGGTTCAGTCTAAGATGGTGGTTCCTCCTTGAACGTTTCCAGCTGGTCACAATTCATGTAGTTGCCTTTGTGGAAAATGAAAACAGAGAATTAGACTTTGGGACTTTTTAGACTAAAACAGATCTGTTCCTGCTGTAAGGATCTGTCACAGGTCATCTCTTGGTTGTACCCTTCCTGTCACATGCAGGACAAAGCAGGACACTAGCCATACTAATACTGCTTGAATTTGGTCAGTGTTTTTCACAACAGTAAGCACTGAAAATCCATGGGGTGAAATGAAACATCCTCAGGTTATCCCTCTCGGGAAACAGTTTTTGTTAAAGTTATATTATTGCAGTGTAGTCATGTAATGCAGAAGAGGACTTCTGCAACAAATAAGTGTGTTAAAGGTTTGTTCATGGAAGCTGTGAGGACGGCTGCCATCCAACACTACTGAGCTATTTTGTCTGAAAAATAAAAACCTGGGAGGCACAAAAAGCCAAAGGGGATATTATAAAAGGGATCATGTCAACATTTTTTCCATTATAGGTTCATTTGGGAGTTTTTGGAAGCAAAGAGGATTTCCAAAAAGTGTTTCTGATTGTAACAACATTTTCTCCCGGCACCCATTTGGTAAAGTGATTATCTACCGATTAATGTGATATAAAGTGTGCACAATAGTAGTTAATGGGCTGAAACATGCAAAACAGTATAATCTTTTATACAGATAGAAAAAAATATGTCCTGAGACAGCCAGTCTATTATTCTGTTCTATATTATATTACAATATACGACTGAACTGTACTATGCTGTAATATTGTACAATATCATACTACCATTATATTGTACAACACTATACTACATATTATTATCTATTACTGTAGTGTACTATACAATATTATACTACCATTATATTGTACTCTCTATACTACATAGTAGTACTATACTATACGGTAGTGTACTGTACAATATTATACTACACTATATTGTACTAAACCACAATATACTATATTACTACATTGTACAATACTAAACTGTACTGTATTAAACTACATTATAGTAAACTATATATTAGTAGATTGTAATATAGTATACGGTAGTGTACTATACAATATTATACTACACTATGTAGTACTAAACCAAAATATGCTATATTACTACATTGTGCAATACTATACTCTACTGTACTATATCATTCTATACTACAGTAAACTATACATTATTAGTGTACTATACAATATTATACCATATTGTACTGTGATGCGCTATAAAATAACTATATATTACTAGAATGTATGAAGCTATTCTGTAGTATACATTATATTACACTATACGGTACTATACTATAACATACCATGTATTACTAGAATGTACTCTATGACACTGCTGTGTACTATACTATTATTATTGTACAACACATGCTATAACATACACTATACTAAATGTTATATTATACTATTCAACACTACATACTATGCTATACTGATTATACTTATAATATACTCTACACTATTATACTGCATTATAGTGTATTCAATTACACATAATATTATAACATACTATTGTAATTAATTTTAACTAACATGAAGCTTTCCAACCATATAATTTTGGGTGTGTTTTGAGATTTTACTTGACTGAGAAGAAAATAAATGTGAAATGCTAAATGAATTCTTCTGAAGAGAAGAATGTCTGAACACAGGTTAATTCCAGGTAAAATCAGGCCTTGCAAAAGTAAACTACCGTTGTATGTTCTGAATATTTGTCGAAATTCATAGTAAAAAATAGCATATACTCGTGTTGTTTTGTCTTCCATGTTTAACTCACCAGCACCATGATATCATGGCAGGTGACCTTAACTGCAGCAGCAGGGGTCGTCTGTCTCACCATCTGAATGCAGCCCAGCCGCTGCTACACTGATTATTAGAGCAATTTGGCCTCAGTTAGCAGATCAGTTTATGACACACAAACAAAAACATATTGTAACCATAATGGATGATATTTATGTCACCTCTCATTCCTCTCTCATTACATCTCTCCCTGCTGCTTTCCATTCTGTCCACATTAGCTGCCTTTCTCCATGGCGTGTTAGCGTACAGTTCACTGAGGTGAGTCATTTGAGAGGAACTTTTCTCTGCATGCTTCTAGAGTCAAAAAAAGTCTCTGGAGTTTGTTACATGTAGATCAAAGCACCTCCTCTCCTCTCTGTCTTCAACCCTCGGGCTGTCTTCTCTCTGGTCCTCATTTCTTGCATCTTTACTACCTTATTTCTGCTGTTTCCATCGCACCTGTCCTGCTGTCTTTCCTCTTCCACACCCTCCATCTTTTTCTCTTTAATGTGTGCAGGATTTAGCACAGATCATATAAACAACGATGTAATTAACACCCTGATGTTAATGCATAAATGTTGAATGCAAAAATATGTTTTTAGCAAGCAAGCACCCTTCATGCCAAACTCTGTTTATCTCATCCTCTCTCTTAATCCTGGTGTCACCTCTTCTCCACCTCCTCTCCTCATTTAATCCCACTTGCCACCAACCCCCCTCAATGCACATTTCCACTCCAGCATCTTTTGCCTCCTCCTTTGACACATCTTTGAAATTGATGGAGAGGTGGAGTGACATCATTCCAAGCCATGCACTTTTACATTAAGGCTTGTTTTTGCCCAGAATTTATGAGTATAAATCAAAGTGACATGTGAGAAACACACCTTTGTTACAAGGGTTTAGTGTTACTGTGACATACCTGTCATTCCTGTGCACACAGCCGGTCGTTGCTATAGAAACATGTCACCTAGCAGCAGCACATGTAGTTGCTATAGGGATAATGTATCACGTGACAGCTCCTATAGATAATAATCAAAGAGGAAGCGCTACAAGGAGGGAAATCTCTGCCCTGAAAGTCAATGAGATATTTTTTTTAAAATATAAGTCTGTCTTCAGTGACATAATAAATCTCTCTGACGTATATTCAGTTATTTCAGCAGTTTTCTTGCCTTTACTGTGAACATTCTGTGATAAACAGCCACAGCATTCATGGTTAATTAAAGAGTAATTTAAGTTGATCACTGTGTGATTATCTCACCAGCAAAAAAAGGCAGTATTGATGCATTTTGTCTCTAAAACTGAAACACGCTGAATGATTCCTTCATACATATTCTGCATAATAAAGAGGCTTACAGCAAATCGCACAGGCCAGATTGGGCGTTAAGTGTCGAGCCCAGCTGCTGCATATCAACACGTCGTTTTATGTGGTCACAGTGGTTTCTCATCAGACTGCTGCCGGTTTTTTTGTTTCGCTTGTTCCTTGTTAAAACAATTACAGATGCACTGGGCTTGTTTTTTTTTCTGTCTCTGTCCTGTCATCGCTGGCAGGAAAATCACTTTCGCTTATTGTTAGGCCTTTCCATCTGCTCATCAAGCCCACTTCAAAATAGTTTCTACCATTGTCCTTTATGGTTTTTGTGCAGGCTCTTGCTCATGACTCAGAGTCGTACCAGGCAGGTTCACTGATGTAAACAAATGCTTCTAGTACATCCCTCTCCATCTTCATCTTAGGCCACCCACTGTCTCCTACTGGTCATGTATTCCTCCATCCTTATCCTATATACCCATCCTTCCTTTTCTCGTCTCTCGGTAAACTGAGGAAATCTCTCCCCAGCTCTTGAAACATTGTGTGGTTTCATCTTTGACGCACACCAATGAGCGAAATGATGAGTTAAGTCGAGAGAGGAAGCGCAGAAAAACCCAAGAAACAATGCTGTTAGTGTTTGTCCTTGTGTGATTCACCATCTGTGATAAAGCACTTGTATTACCAATTAGATGAGTGACGAGAAAAATACATTAAGATGTGATAAAGAGAAAAGAGGGTGGGAGGAGGGAACGTCTGGTCCTGTGTGTGAATACTAAAAGCTTTGTCTGACTCCGAATTGCAAAGCAGACTTTATTGCTTTAAGATTTGTAGAGGAAAAGAAAGGAAGAGAGAGAAAGAGGAAAGAGACCAAATAAAAGAAAATTTAAATTAGAGACAGATTAAAAACAGATCTGAGGGGACAGATGAGGAGGAGAAAGACAAACAGGAGGGATGAAAGAGTCTGCTGGGGTGAAGAAAAAGGAGGTAAAGGAGGGAAAAAAAATTATTCAGGATCACAACCAGAATGCATTAGTACAGAGACTGCGGATGGGAATGCAGATTTACAGATGTGTGTTCCTGGAGGAAAAAAGAAAGAGAAAGAGAGAGATGTGGAAGCAAGGAGAGAGGAATTAAAAAATAGACAGACGAAGGTCATGGGTGTGTTCTTGTTCCCATGCTAAATCTGTTTCATCCTCTTATAAACACAGAACACGGCACAGAAAAATAATAACCAAGTAAATACGTCAGAGCCACTTCGCTACTTACTCCTTGATACCCTTCAAACGCTCTTTTGGCATTTTAACACAAAAAAAAAACTTTTCGTGACTTTTCAGCCACGAGAGTTCCTTCCTTTGAGAGTCAAATTATCTGCAGAGGTCCACTCCTCTTCAAAACAAACAGAGCCACTGATTAAAACCAGTATAAACAGTGAATAAAACAGTTTGGAGGACACAGGAGGTTTTATCCAGTTAAAAATATAAATAAAGCGTTTATTCTGAGCATTGACATCTAACACTGCTGGCTGCTGGTTCAGTCGTCGCCATGTTGAGAGCTGTGGGGAAACATTGGATTTGAATTTTTTAAAGCAACTTTACAAACAGCTTCAGACAGAGCATTTGGGATACAAACAAACAAAATATACAAAAAGAGCTTTATTAATCTAGAATCTTATGACATATCCCCAAATAATGCCAATTAATCTAACGTTCATTCAAGAAGTGCCATACTGCACTATATATATACACTGCTCTGTACTGTTTGTCTGAGGAGCATGTAAAAATCTTTAGTCAGTTCATTTGCAGCAGTGAAGTTACTTTGCCAGGATTTGACCTGAAGAGGAATACTTGAAATTGGTTATTCAACATCAAATAATTAGATGTAGTCTGTTTAATCCTCTTAGCGCTAAGAGCAAAGCTAATGTTCATGTGAGGCCAGATTAACAGACATTTAAAAACAAATGAAGGCTTCTAGAATAAGCCTTTGTTTTAAACCCTCTTCCCTTCAACCAACTATTAATAGACATCTGAGCAGCTGGTGAGCAGAGAGACTACGATTCATTTGAATATTATGTCATAATTGCAGCATTTTATTTCTAATTGTACGACTGCCACGGCAACGTAAACAGCACAAACAACACCAACAATAAAAACATTAAATTAGAATTAAAATGAATAAAATTACAACATTAAAAAATACAAGCGGAGTGTGTCTGTGTGTGTTCTATTTGTATATCTCTTGTCTTATTTCCTGAGTCTCACTCTCATACTCACAGGACTCATGCAGTAAACAAACATCCTGCAGGACTAAATATATCCAGTAACTTCACACACTATGTTTGTATGTGGTCCTGATGGCTGAACGTGATGTTTACATGTTTGTGCTTACATCTGTATCACTGCTGAAATGTAAACAGAAGTTCTCAAACTTGGAAAGATGATAAAAATCTGACATACTTTCCACGTAAAAGTGTGGAAAAAAAAAAAAAAAATCACCCGTCACCTTTTCAAAAGTCACTGCTGTACGTGAGGTGACACACCTGCGAGCAAACAAACAGAGCTGCTCAGTTGTGAAAGACACAGCACTCTGAATATTAAGTGGCTCATAGCGTAAATATTCGGATAGACTGTGCTGAAATACATACGTGCATCCACACACGTTTTTTATGGTTGTCAGTATGTTTTTTCTTCATGTGACTATGCGCCAGTTGCATCTTTTTCAACAATTTGTTCTGCTGCAGCTGATATAAACTACATGATAATCTCACAGCTAATTTGTGTACCTGCAGGTTAAGTATGACTGCAGCAGCAGGTGTGCTGACAGGCTTGGCTAAGCTAAAACGCCAAGACTCGGCCCGCTCTCAGCACCGGACCTTTCCTACATCTCCAGGCCTTGGAAACTCTGCCCCAGAAGCTGCCCCCAAGTAATTATCTGCTTTTAATGGATTCAATATTAATACAATATTACTAGGACCTAGCAGTTTAATATATTCTATAATAATTAACTTCAATAGTTCACGATCCATGCAAATGCTTTGCAGTCTCTTTGTAAAGTGTTATGAGATTCATTCATCATTTCTGTCGTCTTTCCACTCTTTTCAATTAGAAAGCGCAAACGACGAACAGATGTTGTAGTCGTACGAGGAAGGCTTCGCCTCTACTCAGCCTCCGGGTTTTTCCTCCTGCTGGGACTGCTCATCTTGGCTGTAGGGATCGGCATGGCGACGCTGGGATACTGGCCGCACAGTGAAACCATGCCCTCGGCAAGATCGCCGACTGGAGGAGGATCTAAGACGGCAACTGAGGGAGGGCCTGCCATGGGCGAAGGAAACGGAGCCAAGATGGCCGTCACAGACATGGACGTAGCTAACTCCACCACAGGTCATAATGTGGAGGGTAAGTTAACGAAGGAATGCTTGGAGGAAGTCAATCACACACGCCTGATCACATCATATGACCACATATGACAACATATGACCATTTCATGTCCTTCTACAAAATCGGATTTTATGTATTTTATGTGTTTCTGGGTCAAAATCAGATCATATAGGTGAATTTATGCTGAAAAAAAAAAAAGATACCAAACATTGGCGTGGTAAACAACTCCGTGGTATATAAACGCAAAAAAGTAAACAGGCTAAACAGGCCAAGACCTTTAAGGATTAATTAGTTATGACGGTTTTCATTCAGGACTCTCTCCAACATTCTTTGATTATTTTTTTTCTCACTTATAAGTTATATTCAATGTCTCACACCCTCCATGTGCTCTGCATGTAGGTACGCCCTCAAAGCAGACTGGAGGCGCTCTAACCCGTTTCCTGGAGCAGCACCGTCACTCTGAGAGGATGAAGATGTTCGGGCCCTTCACCATGGGCATCGGGATTTTCATCTTCATCTGTGCTAATGCCATTCTTCATGAAAACAGAGACAGAGAAACTAAGGTAAAGATTGCATGATGCAAGATTTGAAACACTGATTTGCGCAGAAATTGGTTCTGCAAAAGGCCATGGAGGTCCATTTCAAACAGGGTTTTCAATTCCAAAACACAAAACCTGAGTCAACAGAGGATGTAGTTAATATTTCTCCCCAATTCTGTATACTCATTTCAGTGCTTCCTCCACTGTTCACAAAATTATGGGGTCGTCTATATTCTTCATCTCTACATAACAAACATGTAAACATCCACTGATCACATTTCCTCACCTCGTATGCCCTCTCATTCCCTTCCTTGATTCGATTAATCTTCCCTTCCCCCCTTCCAGGTACTCCATGTGAAAAACATTAGTTCAAGGTCACAAATATCCAACAAACATACACAGCTTTGAAACTATAGCTTCATATCAAGTGAACACATTCTTAGTTAATCCAAAACTGCTGCCACTAATAATATATTCCTCCTCTGCACTAGATAATCCACATGAGAGACATGTACTCCACTGTCATTGACATCCATCGCCTTAGGCAGAGAGAGCAGAAACACCATCATCGCAACAGCACCTATGCAAGAGAAGTTGTGGATCTTCGGGCCTTTGGAGCTGACAATGCAGCACGGTTGGCCAGCAACTCCCTCCTGGCGTTCTCCACTCGGGCTGGAGGCGGCGTCAGAGGCGGCGGGTCCACAGAAGAGGAGGAGGTGCTGCTCGGGGATGAGGAGTTTCACAGACACGGCGGACAGGCAAAGTTGGACTGCAGCTTTGCGGGGCTGCTGGCGCCGCTCTACAGGGATCACTCCCTCTGCAGCCCGGGGCTCGGGCTGGCTCGCTCAGATTCGGTGCGCCACCAGTGGTCGGTGGACGGAGATGGGGAGAAGGGAGGACACCACGCACGCTCCATTGTCTCCTCCTCTATCTCCGCGTTCACTCTCCCTGTTATAAAACTCAACAACTGCGTTATTGACGAACCGGAGATGGAGGCGATTACCGAGGAGGAGAGGGGAGGAGAGAGGAGGGACGGAGAGAGGTCACAGATGCCTCTGAGCTCTATGGAGTCTTTGGTGGTTCCTGTAGCATCTGTTGCCAAGGCCTCCAAACCACCAGGCTTACACCGGAGTAACTCCGCCTCCTCCTCCTCCCACTGCTCCTCTGGCTCCTCTTACTCCCTCTCCCCAGCTCCCTCCTCTACCTCAGGCTGCTGGCTCTCCCCAGGAGCAGCAAGGAGCGACTTTGGCTCCAACTCCTCCCTGCACATGCTGGGCAGCCACTCCAAATCTCTGGACCTGGAGCGCGGGCCAAGCATGCTCAGCGTGCATCCGGAGCAGCGGAAGCATCCCAGCTGGCCCCGCCTCGACCGTAGCAACAGTAGCCGTAGTAACAGTGGCAATCGGGGCAGCAGTAAAGGCTACACAAGGCTGGAGGACAGGGAAGAGCAAGGGGAGCGGCTGTTGGATGCGTCTCTGACAGCGAGGCGCGAATATAGTCGGCGGGAGAAGTTGCTAATGATATCCAGGTCACATAATAATTTGAGTTTTGAACATGATGAGTTTAACAGCAGCACGCTGAAGAGGGGCAGCTCCGAAACTCGCTTCTGAAGACGCTGAACTTAAAACTTGAAGACGGTCCTGTTCTGTAAATTGCTCTCCGGACCAGACGGTGTGAGTGTACAGAGCGTTTGTTTCAAGAGGACACTGAGTTTGACAGCTGCACCCTGAAGAGAGGAAAGTCAAACTTCAAAGACACTTTTTCTGAGCGGCAGGATGGAGAGTAGTGAGTAACGCACAATCTTGTGCAAACTTTCAGCCTCATGCCAGCAAGATGCTGGACACCTCCTGTACCAGATCCAGAGATGCCATTCTGTGTCTGACCCTGACCTGTGACGGCTGTGGAGGGAGCTACAGAGATCAGTGAAACAAAAATCACATTACACTGTCAGTCTACTTTAGACAAAAATAACTGTTGTGGTTACAGGGTTTCACTCTTGCAGCTGCTGGTATAAATCAAAGACATGCTGAACCTTTCTACCATTTATAACAAGGTCTCGGCACAACTGAGAAATAACCAGTTTAATACTGAAAAAAAAATTATCTCTAAAGCAATTACTGTACCTCTGAAAACAAAGTTACATGATGTGATTGTATGGACAGACTGAGGTTCATAATGATCACTGATCTGCCAGTTTTGACACAAAAACAGAGAAGCCTGGTGTAAAATGTAACAGTGATGCACACTGCAGCAAAGAGGCTCCAAAAGACCTGCGATACTAGTGGTAAAGTATTTGTTTAAGAGGCAGTTTTGTGTGTTCACGTGTCAATTTGATCCTCAGATTGTAGCAGATATAGAGATCCACACAAGTCCAATAAACCAGTTACAATAATGTCAATAACACATATGAGTTAAATCAAGATGCTGCAGGCTGCAAAATACAATAACAGTCCATGTTGCCCTGCATTGCTCCAATATGGTAACAATGAGAACTATAGTGAGAAGTTTTCTATGTCTGCTATTGAGAACTAGAAGTAATAACTTGAAGCATCTTACTAGGGAGGATCTTGACTCACTTCACTCAGGATATGCAGTCTATTATTTATATGTTGATCATTTTGTGGACCTATTCACAAACTTATTTGGTGTTAGAGAAAGCCATAATATTTAGATATTCAAAGAGTACGACCAGAAGTATGATAAATCAGGGCTGTAACTTAACAGTGAATGTTTTCAATCAATCAGTGATCTCTGAAGGGCCAAACAAGACCCAACACATTTCTACTTATAAATTACTTTCTGATTCATTTTAAGTCAATCAACACATTTTGTTTGGCTCAGCACTACTGAAAAACATCACTATTTGAAAACCATGTACACATTTATCTTGTGGTATCTGAATGAATCCAGTAATCTTCAGTAGTGCATTAGTCTCCTCTTAAGAGACAAAACTGAAAATGCAACTTGTAAAATTAATATTACATTATGTTTAGTGGGAAAAAAGTTTGCAGACTAGAAAGCTAATTTGTTAAATATAAATTATAACATGAATAAATTCTTAATTATTGGCTGATAAGTGAGTATAATATAAACCTCCAAAAAAAGAAGTGGGTGTAGTCTGTATACTTGAGTATAATCTCCACTACACCACTGTAGATGCAGCAACAAATATATCTTTGGCCAGTTGTTTACTCTTCAATAACAACAAGCTGTTTGGGTGTCGCTACAGCACAAGGTTAGTTTAGCTTCTCGTTCCCTACGGTGTAACGCTGCCATCAATCAAACACACTGACAAGCCCCTCTAGCCGGCTGAGACCAAAAGCAGTATGTCTGATATTTCCCAAAATAACTTATTTCCTCCTTTAAATAATACAAACTAAGCCCAACAATGCATTTATAAACATGTTGATTATTGCTGACAACAAACAGGGATGACTAAATGTGATTTCAGTTGGACTTTTCTGGTTTCTGCTTTGTGTTAATTGCTTATTTTGGGGGATTTTGTGGACAATAACATTTGTCATATGATGATGAGGAAGGCAGGTTTGACTTCAGGAAATCAGCTGCTGAGCAACATAGTAATAATGTCTCAGCGTATTTCGTTTTTAACATGTGATGAGGACACTACTCTTGCCTCGTGTTTAAGGTTCTGTTTGGTTCGTCAGCTACCTTAAAGACACGTTTAATGAGATACATATGAGTGATCAGACCCTTTGAATCTTACCAGAGCTTCATTAACTGGTTCCCAGGAGGATCAACGTCCAAAATAAACTGTATTTTCACTGAAAGGTGGTTTGTCCTGAGTGTGTTTCATCAGTACTACTTCCTACTCAAGGATTAACACTTAAGAGTTCTTCTTAGGGGTCAGCGGAAGGTCGTCACACCTAAATGCAACTTCCCAAACACACAATTTCTAAATACATCACTAATCCCTCTTCCTCCTCCTCCTCCTCCTCTCTCCGTCCCCTGCACACAAGATAATAATAAAAGGTCTGGATGAGTCATCGTCAATTATCATATGCTCCACAGCTCTGTGTGAACAACACACACACAAATGTGCGCTCACACACACACGGAACAGAGATTTAACAGGAAAGCATTACACACATTCCCCCTCGAATGTAAATAGAGACACACAAAAGCACGAACATACACTTCTAATCTGGTTGAAAGGCAGGAGGCTGCTGATGCTGTCTCCTCATGCTCTCTTAACACAGATGATAATCCTGACCCTCTCTGAAGGCAAGAAACATTTAGGCAGCAGAGATGGATGATGTCACATCCTGTTAACATTAAGCAAGAAAACTAAAGTTGTCTCCTTTCCTTCACTGTTTGTTGACATTTTAATGTGGACAATGAAACATATTTCTGGAGCAATAGTTTGCTTTCAGCAGTTCAATCATTGTTGTAATTTGAATCATAAAGTTGGAGCATCTTGTTGCCAGGAAACATCAGGATACAGTATTGACCTTGCATCTCTTCGACAGTCCATTCACTATCTTAAAAATAGACAAATCTTGACGATCGATAGGCTGTAGACTTGTTGCAGCAAAGTCACACTCACCGAGCTACTTGGGATATGGGATGGATCTAACGTTCAGACAGGTGGCTGAGTAATGGAAGCAATCAAATGTTACCAATGTTTTACTGTTAAGAATAAATGAACTAATCATCTAAATGGAAGTGCCTCTCCTCTGTAAGCATGGATGCTTTGACAGGTGGTGCGTCCATGTCTCAGTTTCCTCTCTGTGAGGGACACATGAGCCATCGCTCTGCATCATCTTGGTGTTTGTCCAATCGCAAACCGATGTGTTACGCAGCAACAGCTCGTGCCATCTAATCTCCTCAGCCGAGACTCACATTATTCTGCAGTATCCTGCGAAATGACATGATGTCTAAGTTACATTTTTACATGTTCTGTGGATGGACTGAAACACTCACCACTTATTTCAAGTTATTACTATTCATTGAAGGGAACATGGATATCTTAAAAACTACACAGCAATCTGTTCAGTTGTTGGGTACTCAAAACCACAAATGTGAACTTAATGGGAATCCCAAAAGGCAGCGAGTTTCAGCCTCTGGGCACAACAGATTTACAGACCAAATTTCAATCAACAGACATTGTCATCCCGAGAGGCATACTGCTAGCTTTACTAAAAATGAAACTATATATTTTTGTGTGGTGTTAAAAGATTTATGGCTTCAGTGGGGACACATGAGCTTGTAGCTGAATGTCAAAGACAGGGTAAGGGCAATGAACTGTACTTACAGCTTTACAGTAAAGCTCTTACATTTGCTGTTCCAGACACCTCCTTTTGCGCCACTTTCTACAGAAAAAAAAACAAGCAGAGAACAACATTTTTTAGATTTCATGGAGCAGCTATATCCGTCTGGAGTAAACAGAAGAAGAACTGGGTTCTACTGAGTGATGAAAGCCACCAGGTCTGTATTCACAGAGAAACAGGTGACGACAGAAAAGAAATTGTCACCAATTATTGACTTAATTAATATCATTAAAAATGACCATCCCTAAAGATCACATATTTATATCCACATCAATGGAAAATAATGACTTTGATGACCTGAGGCACAGACGAGCTCGACTGTAAGGTCAGAAAGGACTGAGTTTTCATATGTTCATTCATTTTGTTCTCCAAAATACATCATGTGTTTTTTTTCTTTCTTTTGTGAAAAACAATGGTGACAACATCCTGTGTGTGCGTGTGTGTTATGCCCTTTTGTTTTTGCCAGTATTAACAGCAGAGATGTGGGCAGTTTACAGAATAATCAGCTAATAAACAGACTAATTAGCATGGCACACCTGGAGGGTAAACTGAATGGTTTGTAGATTAGCAAAGGAGAATTTGCTGCATTAGCACAGCTGCCACTGATAACAATAAGGCATCATGGATTGGGATGAGCAGCGCTGCATTAGTAATGGAAGTGAGTCATCCAGATAGTAACATATTGGTTGTCAGAGCAGTGAGCGCTCTATTATTTATGTTCTGATAAGGAAAAGGAGGTGACTGTTTATGTGCTGTGAGTCATATTGATTGAAATGCAGAGAAGCCAAAATAACTTTCAGACTCCTCTAGACACGTTCCTCATTGTTTTTTTTTTTTAAATCGCTTCACTGCCATGTTGTATTTACGTCACTTGACTTGTCCCCTCCTGTGTAATTAAGCAGAGTGTGTCGCTGAAAGAGCCTTGTGGTGATAGTTGCCGGGTGCTACTGTGTGTCCGTGCATCTATTCACATGTTTTTACACTCGCCATGAGGCAGCCGTGGGGGTGCCAGCCTAGTTGCCATAGCAGCCCACGAAGTGCTCTGGACCCCTGCCTGAAGAGTAAACTCACTAACACACAAAGTGAGCTTTTAAAAATGTTATAAACCATAACAGCCAGGCAATAAATGGAGAAAAAGAATCAAAACAGTAAACTAGAGCAGTAATCCTGGAGTTAATCCAATTGGCTGCTGCTCTCACAGTGATAATGGACGGATCAGTAAGGTCAGCGCAATTTTTCTGATGCAACTAACCTCGGCAGGTGGGGAGCGGAAACGATGTACTGTACTGTATGAATATTTTCGATTCTGTTCCAAATATAGACAAACAGGAAGCCCCTCACTCCCACACCTGCTTTGCTATGCTGACAGTAGTGAAGAAGGACACGGAGCAGCAATACACTGTAAATAAGCCTGTAAGTTGGGCTTTGACGTTTTCATCTTCAAGGCTTTGAGTGTCTAAACTTGCTTGTTTTACTGTATGTGTCATATTCTAGCCACTTTCTTGCAGAATTATGGGATTTATGGCACAGGACTCCTGATCTGAAATCATTTCTTTAAAAAAAAAAGATCCAGCAGGATCACAAAAAGATAGAAAAGCTGGGAACAACAAAAGGAGAGCTGTTAGCAGCCGGTGGGCAGCGCACTCCTGCCCGGCTGAACTGAACGTGAACATATGGAGGGTGCATTGAGTTGCATTCAGACTCTTTTCGTAAAAATGAGCTGGCCCAAGGTAAATAATATTGTGCAATGCTATCTTGTAAAATTTTGTTTTTGTCAAGAAACCTGAGGTGGGTTGTCAAGGACTAACAATTAATTAGAAAACAATATGTAAACAATAATAAATGTGAACAGAAATGGGATTTATTTTACGAATGCACAACTTTTTTTTTGCCAATATCCGGTATTCCAATATTGTCCAGCTCTTCATTTCCGATATCAACCAGAGGGCCAATGTTATCGGACATCCCTAATTTACAGTATTGTTTGTTTCGTTTTTTACAGTGGTATCAAATTGTGAGTTGGGTATTGTGGAATTTAATGAGTATTTGTATTCTTGCAGTGGCCAGGATCACTTGCAGTTTTTGAGAAACTGATAAATGGAGAAGACATTTTAGCCTGTGTGTATGTTTGCAAAGGTATCATTACGCAACAAACGCTGCAAAATGGTTCAGTGTTACAAATATGAATATTTTATAACAGCAAAACTTTGTTTTCTCTTCCAAAGTTGACTTCCTTGACTCTAAAGCTAGAGGCCATTCTCATAGCTCTCAGGAGTTTCCTCTTTCATATCATGCAAATAAATGTTTAAGAGAGTTTGAATGAACACCTGTTCAGCTTATCTAAGACTTAGATGACTTTTGTGTCATAACTTATCATTTTGAAGATGACCATACGATGTATATTCTTCACAGCATTTTTCCTCTACGGAGTTCCTTCATGATGCAACACAGGAAAAAGACCAAAGAAACTAAACCCTTTAGATATGTCAGAGGCTGAAACAAATGGAAAAAAAACAAGTTTGTTTTTTTCAGGAAAAAGCAAACATTGACTATTAAAGCAGACATCCTCTTTGCTTCAGGGCTTAAATATGTGAAACCCTAACAATGGAGTAAGACTGCCAACTGTTTAATGGTCTTTGCTTTTACAGCAGTTATGCCTGAGTATCAAATTAACTTGACAGTGATATAGGGATGTCTAAAAATGCTTTACTGGTGCTTAGCAGAAAACCCAAGGCCTCCGCAGTGATGCTCATTAGACACAGTGCCAGCACCAGGTGAGTCACCAGTGGGCTCTGCATCTGCTCCATATCCCTTTCTAAATACAGGCTCCATCTTTCTGTTTCTCCACCCGTCAGTTTCTTCTCCCTCTTGTGGTTTCTTCTTGCTTTCCCCATGCTCAGTCACCACCTTCATTATGCCGTCTCCTCTCTATTATTTCCTGTACTGTCGGCCTCCTTGTCCCTCCCCTGCTCATGTATTCTCCCAAATATACAGTATTTTCTCCTGGTTTCTCACTCTGCTGTTCGCCTCCTTCGCTCCCACTAGTGTCCTCCTTTCTCTCTGTACTGCCTCTCCTTTGTTGGGACATGACAGCAGTAACAAGCAGAGGGCTTCAACATGAACTGTGAGCTAAGAGGCCGACTGTGTTAATATTTCACACTCTCTTCAGTGAGTGCCAGACTCACAGGTGGACAGATGTGCTAATGAGAGAGCCTTTATGAGTTCACAATGGTACAAAATGAGAGGATAAAACTGTCAGAGCAGTACAGCCTCAGTTATTTATTGTTCACCTTTGTGCTATCTTTTGTCCCCTGGTGTATCTCTCTTCTACCAAATTATATCATCAATCAAATTAAAGACACCATTTACAGCTGCACTTAACAGATTTATATGTGGATATCTTATCTGGATGATAAAAAAAATGAGTATTTAAGTGGTGTTCTGGCAATTTAGTGTTGCGCTTCCAAAACGTTTAGAGGGAAGGAGTGATCAAATGAATTGAATGATGTCCAGACTTCAAGTCTCTCTTACTGGTGTCCTTCATTTCCCACAATGCATGTCCTTCATTGCCCACAATGCATTTCAATAGCATCTTTCTTTAGCAGCATTCAAGCCATACAAAAAAAACATCCAGAGGAATTAATTTATCGCTCTACAGGAGTTTATAAACAACGCTGGACTATTTTTTATTTCTTCTATTCCTTGTCAATACGTTTAAAGGTCTTTTATCTTAAAATTCGACCTCAGCAAACTAAAAATAAACAGCAGATCTAGATTTTCTCTGGAGCTACACGTTTTTGACTGTCTGCAAGTTCTGCCAACCTAATTTGCAAACTGAGATCAAATCGCAAAGCTGGCAGATAAGAAAAAAGCAAATGCTTAGGCCCACATCCAGATAAGGTAGACAGATACAGGCAGCATATGCTAATAACCACTATGAGTAGAGGCAAAAAGATAACAGATAAACCGAGACACAACAACTTCTTCTACCAATCTTTCTGATTTAAGCATAACAGATCAAACAAACAAGGAGACATTTAGTATCCCTTGACAGAAATATGGGACAATGGGACGCCCTTCACAAATACAATGAGATCTCCTTAAAGTAGTTTGTGAGAACAAATTTCATCTTTAATGAAGCATACATGAGTACATACACCAATAAGGCATAACATTATGAGCACCTACCTGATATTGTGATGTTGACTAGAACAACAGTTATTACGGTACCCAGCTAGGAAGCATGAGGGAGCATTTTACATGCAGACAACACTTATTACGGTATCCAGGCAGGAAGCAGGAAGCGCGAGTGAGCATGATGAGCACAGACTAGAAAACCAGTTATTACGGTATTACTGTAGAGTTGATCAATAGTGTATTATTTTCCATAGAGCATTGAAATGAATGGCATGAATAAGAGCATTTTGGAATGTTATTTTTTTTTTTTAAAAAAGTAACTAAAACTTTATTTTTAACAGTAACACATTATTTTTGGTGTATGTAATCGACAAAGTAATTGAGTCACTTTTTGAATAAAGTAACTGGTAACTGTAACTAGTTACTATTTTTCAGTAACCAGCACAACACTGACGAGTATGGAACAAAACAGCAATAATTCATTCAAATGTTGAAGTGTCTGCAGCCGATGAAAGGACAGGAGGAGCAGAGAGGGTTAGAGACTCGTGGGAAATTAAGACATTGTGGAGGTTCGTGGATGGAGGCATCCATGAGTAGAGAGCGAGCGAGTGTGGGCAGATTGACGGAGAGGTCACAACTGGCTGTGTGTGTGTTTTGTGTGCATGTTTGTAGTCTCCGAGAGGGACTTAATCTGACTCTTAAGAGTCAGCAAACTAAAAGCTTTTTCACCACACACACACACCTTTATCTCTACATTTCTTCATCACATACACACGCACTCACGGCTGATGATATAGTCGCTGCAGGAAAATGTTTGGTCTCTGCCCTCATTAATAAACCACAGTGCATGCATGAATGAGCTAATCTGTGTGTGTGCATGTGTGTGTGAGAGAGAGAGAGTTAAAAATAAAATGTCTGTGTGTCTGTATAAATTTGTGTCTTACATTGTGTCCTAACGTGTACATGAGCCATTATAATTCACACACATTCATACACATGCGGGTATGGATTTGCATGTGTAATGTGTATGTGTGCAACTGTGTGTGTGCATGTCCATCTGTTTGACTCTGTGTGTGTGTGTGTGTGTGTGTGTGTGTGTTAAAAGTTTAAACGCCCCCTCCTGTATTTCCTGTCTCTGCAGGCATCATCTGCCCATCCAACCAATCAAGAGGAAGCATCCCACATCCCTCTTAACAAGCCAATTAAATTAGTGCTGTTGGAAGGAACGACCTCAGGACACGAACTCTCCCTCCCCTTCTGCTCCTCTCTCTTTAATTGTTATTCCCCTCTCTCTATCATCTTCTCATCCTTGCTGTTTGTCTTCCCTCTCGTCTCTTTCCACCCTTCATGCCTTAGTCTCTCTTCCTTTGTTAACCTCGTCTCTCCAGATGTTTATTCTGCCCTCGTGTCCCTTGTCCATTCTCGCTTTGACCAGCTTAATTGGGTTCGTCAGTCATCTATCTTGTTAAAGGGGATGTATTATAGACACAAACACACACACAGTGCTCTTTTATATGATTAAAGTAAAAGGACCGAATGGTCACAGATGGATAGTTAAAGCTTTAAAGATGCTCTACCCAGTATTCTAAAATCAAATGTTTGTTGAGACGAACCCACAGAGTCAGCAACAGATTCATGTACACATTCATGTAGTAATACTTAGTTATCTGAGGTGCTTGAGTATTTCCATTTCATACTTTATACTTCTACCTCATTCAGTTTTCCAATATTGTTTTACTTAGTTTCTACTTACTTAGATTAGTACATGTTGATTATTAATACAAAATATAAACCAATTAATAATTAACTAAAACAGTAGGATGCCTTATTACAGATTAAGCTGTACGGCAGCAAGTGAAGTAGTGGTGGCTTTACAAACTACAAAATTAGTGATGTAATGCAATATAAGTGATTTTGAGACAAGCAGTTTTTAAATCTGTGAGTCTCACAAATCAGTTTGGTCACATGAGGTTGGTACTGGTTACCATGGTTACTCGTCTCCAGGAAATGACGTGGTAATTACTGCTCAGTGCGCCCGAGAGGATACACACTTGTTTATTCACACAAAAGTATGTACTCAGACACATTTGTTCACCATGCCAGGTGTTCACCAAAAAACATGCAAAGAGCCAGAAAACATCCAGTAAGCAGCCAACATGACGGAGGGAAAAAAAAAACCTCACAATGTGGAGATCTGAGGAGAAGTTTTCCACCCGACAGGTAGGGAACAAGCCTGCAAATAAGACAACAAAACAGCAGAAACAGTGATGAGGAGCAGAGCATCAGAACAAACGACTCCTCGCATGTTGAAGCAGATGGACGACAGAAGACAGAGCCAGATAAGCTAAGAAGATAACGAGACAACAACACACAAGCGAGCATCACAATCCTGCTTCTAACATGCTGATGGTGGGCTGAGAAATTGGCATTAAAAAAAATAAAAACACAAATCTATGACTCTACTATGACTTGTGTTAACAGTACAAGCTGGAAGAGATGTGGAGTAAAATGGGACAATACTTAAAGATCGGTGCAGACCAGGTGGAGAAACACAACAATAACAGACGTGACCTTTAAAATGTGGCACCAAACCGCAGAAACTGAACAATGCTGAGAACAAGGAGGATATTGTGAGAGCTTTTCTTTTCAGAGCTTTACTGTATATGTCATTGTTTTGTCCATCAGTGTTTTTTTCGGGAGCTGGCATAAGGGAGCGATCTCACGCACCCTGTGAGCAATTTGGTGCTTCTGGGATACGTAGTCAGAACATAAAGAGATGGTATAAACCACAGAGATCGAAGTAGGAAGTGGAGACGTCGAGATTAGAGAGCAAAACAATCAGTATCTGGAAAAAAAGTGGTCTTTTTGGTGAAACTAGCCTCCACTCTATTTTAAATAAAACAAGAATGGAACAAGGAGCAAACAAATGTTTTTTTTCATGATGAAATAGGGAGTCTATTCTTTCACTTGAGCTATTCAGTGTTTTCAGAGTCACAATCCTGCTTCTAACATGCTGATGGTGGGCTGAGAAATTGGCATTAAAAAAAATAAAAACACAAATCTATGACTCTACTATGACTTGTGTTAACAGTACAAGCTGGAAGAGATGTGGAGTAAAATGGGACAATACTTAAAGATCGGTGCAGACCAGGTGGAGAAACACAACAATAACAGACGTGACCTTTAAAATGTGGCACCAAACCGCAGAAACTGAACAATGCTGAGAACAAGGAGGATATTGTGAGAGCTTTTCTTTTCAGAGCTTGATGAGCTCATGACCGTGTTCAGAAAATTGCCAGTAAACTAATTTCCATTCTTCATTTAAGAAAACATCTGTAGTGTTTTCATGTGGCCTGGATTTCAGTGGGAGGAAACCACATAGCATCTGATTTTGTCACTACGCATCCAGATCAAAACAGTGTGCTCCAGAACTGAGAAGGGCCATTATATATATTTAAAGCAGGACTAGTCTAAAAGCCTGGAGCGGGACTCCCAGATGCTATGCTGCTCCTCAGAGCCAACTGGACTAAAGTGTTTAAAACCAAGACAACAAACGCCAAACAATGACTCAGGGATAAGACTGAGGCTCTGGGTGATTACTCAACCATACTAAACATGGCTCATGTGATGCTTGCATACTGTCATATCTTCTCAGAATCTACCTTTTTCTTTTGTTTTCCTGTAAATTATTGTACAATCTTCATAATTTCTCTTGGTCCTGGATGTGAGCAGGAAAATGGTCATGCAAAGTACCAAACCACAGCGACAAAATGATGTGGTTGGATGGGAGAAAATCAGAAACTGTTGGATATTTGCAATGCTGTTAAAAGTAAAAACACAAATAAAGAAAAAAAAAAAGATTGTCAATATTTTAGGGTTTGTCACCGTCTTCTTCCCCAGAGCTAAAATTTGAAAGGCGAACGAGCTCCGTCCCAAATACATGGAACAGCTTTGTCCTCACAAAGATCAGAGGGAAGTTCAATAAAATTTGATTAGAGTGTGACGATAATGACTAGATAATGGCATAGAGATATAAATTATGAATGGAGAACTTGATTTTGCATGTGGGTAGAGACAAAGTTTGTCTTTTGCGCTGACAGAAAAAGGCAGGGAGAGTTAGAGGACGAGACTGGGCTGAAATTGTCTCGATTAGCATCAGCAGAGAGAGAAACATCAGTCTCATCATGTCTCTCCAGCTGTCGGCCATAATTGGCTCACTTCGGGCAATGACTGCTCACCCACTGCCAACCACACACTTCTAACCATACTGTAGGCGACTCTAAATGTCAACAGAGACGTCCATCCAGTAGGTTAAAAGCGGCAATTACTAAAGCTTAGCTTTCTGAGACAAACCTCTCACAATGAGAAAAAGTATACCCATGTCTGTGTTTGCTCAATAGTCATTCAGCAGCATTTGTTACCACAACAACAACAACAACAACATTATCTACAGGGGAAAGAACCAGAGCCTGTCTGATGTGTTTACAGTGGGATGTAATCACGATAACTGAACAAAAAAAAATAACTGGCTTTGCATTTGAATCTCCATCAGATGAGCAACAAAGCAGACACAGATGTGGAACAAAAAAAAAGCTAAAGACAAAACATATGGGGGAACATGGAGATACACAGCATGTAGCTGTATATGACTGCACAGCATAAAACTTTCCTAATTGGTCCCCCTCTTTCAGCAGACACAATGGTCTCTGAGAACACAAGATATTCACCCTGTATACAATCAAGAAGTGGCTTTAGAAGAACACGCAGAGGATTATCGTTTGCTTTCAGCTCTAAAGACGTTTTGAGCATTTTTGCAGTTTGTTTTACGACCCACAATGTTAATGTGGGTCCTCAGTCCTCAGCTCTAAAAAAACACTGTACACTTCCCAGCTCTGCAAAAACTATTTTTTGCAGCTTTATGAAACAGAAAACCTTTTAGGAAGTGATAGTGCAGGTTTGCTGAGGTATAAAACTTCTCTGTCAGGCTTATCAAATAAGTATTTCTCTTAACATTTTGTAAGCTGCTACACTCTGATACAGCAGGCATTTCGCCTCAGAGCAGCCGTTTACAACAGCAATAAACACGTTTTCCTACCCCAACAACTATAACTCCATTTTTCTCAAATGAGTTAATATCACCCATGTGTTGTTGGGAGTTGTCTAACTCTAAAAACAAAAGCAGAACCATTTCCATGGATCAGTCCTATATCACTTGTCTTTCCAGCTTGTGATATTTTGATCTTCCAAAAGGACACAGAGAGGACTTACACTAGAGATCACGTTAGCATTTATGCACACAAACACGCTAAGTCAAGTCCTGTCCTTTTTCCCTTCCTCCTACGTATGCTGTCTTCCATTTCCACGGGTAAAATAATGCATATTTGATCTGAAGTCACAGAGCTATGAATTATACAGTGAAACCTACACAGGACTTAAAAGCTGCTTTGTTTGTGTGTGTGTGTGTGTGTGTGTGTGTGTGTGTGTGTGTGTGTGAGAGAGAGAGAGAGGAGCAGAGAGTGCTGCCATATAAACAAAGTAGGCTGAAGGCTTTGATTCGGACAACTGAAGGACAAAGTCTGTCCTAGTGGCTCAGCTGGTTTAAGTGAACAATAAACTGTAAAAGCAGCACAATGTCCAGGGTCAAATCTCAGCATGCCGTCTATCCATCTCACTCTGAGTTCACATTCAAGCTTCACAGTACAATGTCTGTACATATTCTGAATTTTAACGTACTGTTTCTGTTAGCAAAAAACATATTCAAATGTAAAAATTAAACACTGCAGCAGAATGCACCACACAATGGGTGTCACAAGACAATCACTGTTTTCATTAACTCTGAATGTCACTGACATATATACTGTATATGTCATTGTTTTGTCCATCAGTGTTTTTTTCGGGAGCTGGCATAAGGGAGCGATCTCACGCACCCTGTGAGCAATTTGGTGCTTCTGGGATACGTAGTCAGAACATAAAGAGATGGTATAAACCACAGAGATCGAAGTAGGAAGTGGAGACGTCGGGATTAGAGAGCAAAACAATCAGTATCTGGAAAAAAAGTGGTCTTTTTGGTGAAACTAGCCTCCACTCTATTTTAAATAAAACAAGAATGGAACAAGGAGCAAACAAATGTTTTTTTTCATGATGAAATAGAGAGTCTATTCTTTCATTTGAGCTATTCAGTGTTTTCAGAGTCATAGTATAAAATATCCTGTGGGTCTTGAAAGAAGACTCAAAATGGTCAAAAACACTGGCACAAGACACTTTGGGTTTTATAAAAGGATTGGCACTCAGTGAGTTAAGGGACAGAAAACTGTAACGTTGGGTCAAGCTGAACAAGGAATAATTCAACAAACGCAATGTCGGCAGAGAGATTATTTTATGTTATGTAAGAAAACCATGTGCCTGTGTTACTGTGTGTCCTATGGATGCTATAAAATAGTTTGAACATGTGTATTTTTTAGAACAAATATTAGCTTTCTGACCAATTTTGACAGCCGTTGTGGAAATGCATGAAGTCCTCTTTACTTGATAATATGTGCAAACTTGCGATTACATTAAAGTGAAAGCATCATGTTATTTTTTTTTTTTTTAATCAAATGCTGCTATTTTTGCTTCTTTGCTTCCTGCAGTCAAAAGCGACAACAATACAAAAAGAAACCTTGTACCTTGCGTAAAATGGAATTAAAATATCACAGAAGTAGCTCCAGTTTGGGCTAGACCCTACGAGCTATTCATCAGACAGATGCTAATGGATAACAGACAAAGCTCTATCTAGGAGCTCTATCTATAGATGAAGTTAACTGCAGCGCTTGATAAATGGGTGCCAGCTGTCTGCAGACCAGTCAACATCATGGAAAACTCTGGTCGGAGACGTACCATTTATATGACCTGAAAAACTGTGAAATGCAAAATAACAGAACTTTAAACATGCAATAAAGTGTATATACAAGTCTATATGTTAGAATTAGAATAGTGATTCAAGGTATTAAAAAGTTTTATTGCAAATAAAAAAATTAGCTTTCCCTATTTAAAGAAAAGCTGTTAATCCTCCCATTGGCTGCATTCTGCTTCCTTCTCTGCCTCTGCTGGTCCCTCAGTAAAAAGCAATAACCACAAACAAGCTACATGATAATGATGGACATGAATGACTTGAATCGTGCATGAGGCAGCCATGAGCAAGATGCTCCTCAATAAAAATCTAATACCAGACTCGTGAAAGGTCTTTGTACATAGAGAAAGAGGTTTCTATGGGACAGTGATATCAATAACCATTGTGATGAAACAGGGTTGAGGAGCAAGTTTGAGCAATAAAGGCAGGAGACAATAAAAAATATGGTAATATTTTCTCCTGGATGAGAGTGTTGGGGAAAAAAAAACAAATGAAGACAATAGCAGACATACAATATGGTAATGGATGCAAAAAATCTCCTGTGCTAACTGTCCATTACTTCAGCAAATCAATCATCATTACATGTTTTAATTGTTAACAACAGACTCAAAAGTCACCCATCCTTTTTTCGCCAGCAAATTCACCTTTAAGCTTCTTTCTTCTTTTTGCTTCTGTCCTTTTCACACATTTTATCTCCTTCCCACTCAGTCTGCTGCTCCTCTCTGCACTCATCTGTCCTTCCTCCCCTCTCTCTCTCTCATCTCTTTCCATCCTTAAATCCTCTATCACTCCTCAGTAAGTCCTCTCCCAAATTACTAATAAATGAAACAGAGGATTAGAGATACTGTGATCCTCTGTTTAATCCTCAATAAATTTCTTTTTTTTAAAAAATCCACAGGTCTCAACAGAAGGTATCCTTCACATAATTTTGTTTCAAAGAGAAACTAAATGCAAGCAAGGCATTTTCCAAAAGACTCAAAGTTTGTTTGTACAATACATTATCTCAAATGTCACCAGCATTTCCAAGTCCTATTTCATCAATGGTTATGCACTTTTGGTAACAAATAAGCAATGCAATACGAGTGTATAGATTTATATTTGAACATTGCTGCCAAGTTTAACTGTTTGATCAGAGTTTTGAGCCATATGTTGCTAAGTTGCTCCAGCCAGCAGCGCCGATCGGTGGGAGATGCTTTGTTCTGGGCTCAGCTGCTTGAAACATGACAGTTTGTCACAAATTTTGTCATTTTACAGACAAACAGTACACTTAAATGTGCTTCTGGAAACATGTAAGGTGATAAATAAGCAGTGCAGTAACAGACTATTGATTCACATTTGATCAACACTGCATAGTTTGGCTGTTAGGTCAGTTTTGCGAGCCTTCAGTTAACTCATCGGTCCTGTTCCATCATGCAACTCTCTGCTGGATCACATGCAGGTACGTCAAAAGATCTGGTTAATCTGCACCGCTCATCCTTGAGCACGATTTCTGAGTTTTGCAAGATTTTCAGCAGTAATGGTGAAGACACCAACTGTCACTGGTTTGATTGAGAGTCCACTGGTGGCAGAAAATGACATATTGCATGTTTTAATTCAAAGTAATTGTCCCTCTTATCATTTGCCAGACTCAAATGTTTGGTGTTAAACTACACAAAGCTATTTTTATACTCATTGCATAAATAACAGCAAGGAATAACTGCTTGGAAAACTGCCTCGTCTGTGATGATCTAAAGATACCAAAGGGATGAGAGAGGCGGAATATGTACTGGAACAGTCTAGAGGCAAGATGATGCACACACACACACTTTTATTTATTAGAATAATGTGTCACTAGTGTGAATTTGGCTGACATGTTATTGGAGGCTAAATCTCTTCAGCACTTCACAGTGCCATTGGGAAATACTTGCTTTAACTTGCCTCTATGGTCATTCCAGTGTGAGTCCATTAAATATAAAGGACTGCTTTAGTGCCGTTAAGATAGAGTCATCAAACCAGCAACAGAACACATCTGGTTTAAATCCAAGTAAGGTTAAACAAGCATCTGCTGACATATATCTATGTTTTTTATTTGTGTAAAAGCACACTTTTGTGATACTTAACAGACAACATGTTAAAGAATAGAGGGGATTTATGACTTTTATAAAAACACAGACTTTATTTTTGATCAATAGAGATTTAAAGCACGTCCTGCTTTATGGGTTTTTTTACTCTAAATTGGACCATTTACTAAATGAACAACATGCTGTAATGACGAAGACTTGAAAGTAGTGATTGAGACCATAAACTCATGTTTACAATGTTTACTGAGGTAATAAATAAAGTAAAAACTCTATACAATCATTGTTAGAATAATGCAAGTTCAACAAACTTCTGCACTAGCTTCTCCTCCCAGACCAGGAGGTTCATTGTTCATCTAAGATCATCTTAAAATTAATATTTTTGGTTTTGAGTGGTATGACTGTTTAGTATTCTACTTGTGTTGTTAGTTCACTTACTGTAATATGAAACATTAATATTACATCTATCAATTAACCTTAACTGGTCTGGATGAAGGTCAAAGTCTAACTGTACAGAAAAAAAGCAAGAGGAAAACATTTGATGCAACACTTTCTTAGCATGTTACACTCCTGCCTGTACAGAGAATACTAAAATGAAAGAGCAATCCACTTTAATGGTACTAACAGAGATCATTTGAAATAAACAGACTAGACACTGTTTTTCTTATTAATCAGTGTCAAAAAGTTTAGAAGTAATGAATGAATGCACTATGCATTGTAGAGCGGTTCTCTCATTGTTATGTGTTACTTTGTGTGTACACACACACACACACACACACACACACACACACACACACTACACTAACTCATGCCCTCCCTGAATTGCATTTTTTTTTTCAAAATTTTCAGATTTTCCACTGTAGTAAACACTGATGTAGAGAGCCCACAGTATGATGTAAAAACATTCTGCGTCAGTAATTGTTTGTGCATATGACAACAAAGACCATTGAATCTTGCCGCATTAGCGTGTTAGCATTTTAGCGTGCTGATCTCAAAGCACCTCTGCATAAGAATACAACTTTAATTGCTTGCGTGAACAGCCTGTACATTTTACAGTCCTGTCATCTGTAACATTAACATTACAGCTCCCACAACTCCCCATGCAGCACCTGTGAATATTAATATTAATAAAAGAATCATGCAAGAGGAAAGGACAAGAAAAGAGAGAATGTGGATAAGAAAAGAAAGGAGGGATAAAGTAAATGAAAGAGTGGAACTGAGATAGGCGACAACTAATCTCTTCTCCCATCTTCCTCTTCCTCATCTCCTTCATCTGTACTCTCTTTCACTTTAGCTTCCTCAGCCTCGCTGCCTCCTGTCTTAACACTCCCCACTGCTCTCTTTGTCTGACCCCACTCAGTACAAGAGCCTCATCGGGGGGATGAGATAACCTTTCAGTCCATCCTTTTAATCTTCCTCACACACACACCCTCTCTTTGTTTGTGTATTTCAGCCTCTCTGATATTTAACCATAAAAATAAGAATATTCTACAATTGAATAAAATAAATAAAAAAAATAAATTAGAGGACCCTGAAAAAAAACTGTAAATCCAATAAAAACAAAAAAAAAATAGCTTTTACAGCAAATTAATCACAAGTTTAACTGATAAACACATTCTACAATTAAAAATGAACTAGAAGACCCTGAAAATCCTCATGCTGGTTTTATTTTTGTGACACTGCTTCACATGCATGTTGGACATATTAAACTTAAAACAGTTCTGTGCCACCACACGAGAAACTGAATAACAAGCTTTGCACTCAGCTACAACGTCTTTTTTGGACTTTAACTAAAAGTCCTGCCACACGGCCGACATCACTCATCCTCCTTCTACTTTGCTGCTGTTGTGATCATTGGGCTCTGCTGCTGGATAGAGTTGGAGCAGAGTCAGGGATAGCCTGCTGGTATTGGAGTGTTCATATCGGAGATTTTAGATGCAGGCCGATATGAGCCAATACTCATTATCTTTCTGATATCAGACCGATATCTGATATCAATATCAAATGGGGACACCCCTAATCAGAGACAAGTTATTGGTGAATATTGCAGAAAACTTAAGTAAGTAAAAGATTTTTTTCCCCTTCTTCTCTTGTTCCTGTGGTTTCCTGGAAGAGATGTAACTCCTGGTTATGTAGGCGCCCCAGCAAAGTGCTTGTGTCAGAACATTACTGGAGTTATTGCGCTCCTTGTTGGAGCTCATCATGTGCTCGTCTCTGGGCAGCGGTGCAACACTGTGGTCATACTGCTGGACTGTTGGTTCAGCTCCCCGGTGTGAGGAAGTGTTCAGCACAATGGAGGAGCCTTTATGTATCACTATGATCTCCTGCTACAACTCACAAACATGCTGACGCTTTATAACACAAAGTAATATACAGTAACGCCACCTGAAAGTTCAAAGCCACCCTACTGTCCATGTGAGGCCGTAAATACCTTAATGGATGGATTAAAAAAAGATCTTTTCCACTAGTGGGGCAAAACTATTAAAGTGTGGCCTGAGGGTAGTGTGACAGGGAAGGCAGCATTTATTCTCTGATAGTGGGCATCTTGTCAGCATCAGCTCTACCATGTCAGACTCATCTTTCATCAGTCAGAACTCATTTTCTGAGCCTCAACTGTTTTTACTTTTGAGCGCTGGTGACAGCGTGACATTGAATTTATCGCTGGGATGTGAGCCTGCATATTGAAGTGTGACTGAAATTAAACTTAGCCATCCTTTTTTGCCGTAAAAAAATAATGCCAATGTGTTAAAATGTAATATGGATCTGCTATCAAAGGGACTGGTATTTGGTAGAAATGATGTGTTGTTACCTAAGTGACATTTTTAGGTACACTCATTTCCTCTACATATTACTGGCACACTTCGACTGGAATCGTTTTGTCTGGTACAAATTTTCCTTGGTAACACCATGTTAACATGTTCATGTTTCGCATGTGAAGTTGAGCATAGATAAATGTATCTCTTTAATATCTCCTCATGACGTTATTCGATTTACAGGATTGTTGCATCAATGTGATGAGGTCAGGGATTTAATCCACTGGATTAGCCGGACGGCCCCAGCTGGTTATTTTATCTGTAAATGGTTTCTAAATTGAACAGACACTCCACTAATTGAAATAGACCCATAGTAAATGTACCATGATTAAAAATGACAGTACACTGTCATCACTATCAAGTGATGCACCTCATTTTTGTTAAAATACTAGATATTAAAAGTAATTACAACGGGCATTGTGGTCAATAATTGCATTAGGTATTTTTTGGAGCAATATTAGTAATGCAGATTTTAGTGATAAAGAGTGAGTCAATAGTCTGGAGATATTCATATGATAAATGTCATCAGCAGGCTGGAATACAAACAGTCATTTTAATCATATTTCTGTTTTTCATATCAACTCATTGTTGATCCACCGGCTCACTACTGTATATGTCAAATGATTCACATTTCCAGCTGGAATATCACTGCTGTTTATCTCAACCATGACTGTAATTGATCACAGGGCTTACAGCAGCAGGAACTGGAGATTAAAGGATGAAACCTGCGTTATGAAATTTTAAGTTCAACTCTGCTGAGTGAGTGTGTGTGTGTGTGTGTGTGTGTGTGTGTGTGTGTGTGTGTGTGTGTGTGTGTGTGTGTGTGCGCACGGTGTGATGAGGACCCTCGCTGTTTGCACGTTTGTGTGTGTGGATGTAATGAAAGGATGCTGCTGGCCACTCTTATGTAACAACCCAGTCAGCCCTGATGCTAAATCGTTGCCGCGGCAACAGGATTAGCCGTTGCAAAGCTTTCCTCCTCTCGCCATGCCTCTTCATCTGCTTGATGCTTCTTTTACTTTTAATTCAATATAAATGGGCTCTGATGAAATTAAAAATGCAAGCGGGCTTTCTCATTTTTTTGTCTTCCTCTCTACTTCCTTGACTTCCTACTGCTTCTTCTCTCTCCTCCCCCCTCAGGTCTCTTTCATCACATCTCTCTCACTCTTTCACACATCCGCCCACCAGGTCTCTCTACCACTCATGCTCCCCCTCCTCTCCTTCCTTATACTCCTCAGCTGACTCGTCCCTGTCACTCCATCTCTCCTCCAACAACAGCTTAATTAACGGATTAATTATAATTCGACAGTTTCTGCCTCCTCTCATCTCTCCCCCTTGTCCCTGTCAATCCCTCTCTCAAGCTCCCTGACTGACAACGTGATAAATTTAATTAACAGGAGATAAAATTACAAATATTTCACTGCAAAATTTCATTTCCTTTCCTCACTTCCATCACTTTTATTCCAACTCCCTGTCTCACACTTCCATCCAGCATCCTTTCTCATTGTTTCCTCTCTCTAATAGTGTCTCAGTACCTCTAATCTCACTAACATACAATCATATACCAATCATAGACAGATTAATATATACAGTAAGAGATTTCCCAATTTCCTGCACTCCTCTTTCCCTCACACTTAGACCTGTCAGTCTCATTAAATACCAGCTAATTACCATTAAATTTAATTCCTCTTTGTTGTTCCTCTCCCTTCAGGCCAGCTTTACGTTAAAGCATCAGGATATGGATTTCTGTCAGAGAAAGAAAGCGTAGCAGAGCACTAATGAGCAGTACTGTTAAAAAAACAAACAAAAAAAAACTGATTATCCGCTTTCAGCCACTCACTGATTGTCTTTGTCTGACCGCTCACTCTCCTCAATCTTTTTTTTGTCCGTATTTGCGGAAATTTGCTATTCTCGCCTCTGCTCATTCCTTGTTCAAGCCAAGGTATGCTGCACGTTATACTGCAGACCTTGACAGCGACAGATTCCTAATCACTCCACTAACATGTAAACATGTGAAAAGATGCCGACAGACTTGGAGAGTTGGGATTTTATGTGTTTGCAGCACTTAAAGCTCTTGCTCTCGAAAGTTGAAGAAGGTTAGGGATGAGAGAGACTTTTGATCAACACCAGAATAAATACTAAATACAAGGAGATCAAAGACTGTCTCTAGATTATTTCATGATTTGAAAAATATGCACGTCTCACAGATGAAAGAAGTCCTCACCATTATGTGACATTTTAGCAAACAGGAGGAGTTGCTGGTGAATTATAATGTCTCACTTCTCTCACCGAGCTTCCTAATTAGCGTAGAGATCAGCAGTTATGTTGAGTATTTAAAGAACACATCATCAATCTTCACTAAGTGTTGTAATGAATATCCTTTCTTTCATGCAGCTTGATGGCTTGACAAGACAACAAGAAAACAAGACATTTCACATCTTCACTCTCTACAATTCCTGCAATTCTAGGCTCTTCAGTTACACTGGAGCTCACATTCAACTGCTCAAAAATGTAATCACAGTCTGGTGGTGACACTGATGACATACCTCATGGTGACGACAGGAACTGTAATCAAAAGTTTGCATGTTTTTCTGATGCCTGTAGAGACGGGTGATGGTGAAGACAACACTGAGCAATACACAGTAAGTGGTCATAATGGACACTGTATACTATATCACAATATCCATCCATCCATTTTCTACCGCTTATCCTCATAGGGTTGCGGGGGGGCTGGAGCCTATCCCAGCTGTCTTAGGGCGGAAGGCAGGGTACACCCTGGACAAGTCTCCAGTTCATCGCAGGGCACATAGAGACAGACAACCACTCACATTCGAACCCGGTACCTTCGTGCTGTGAGCGACAGTGCTAACCACTACACCACCGTGCCGCCCTGTATCACAATATACACATTGCAAATATACTGTATTGTGTGATAGTGCATTTTTTTCGGAACCAGCACACAAAAGACCTGAAAAACCGAGGCAGAAATCAACGACATAACCAGACATACGGTACAGCAAAATATCTGATGAGCTGACAAACTGATATCGTCACCAGTGTTGGGGTAGTTAAACGTTGCTAGTTACCTTTAAAAGAAGCCTAAATTTACTAAATTATTCACTGCTTAAAATGGTCACTCTACTAGTTATAATCACTTTTGGATTACACTGTAACATCACTTGAGATGCATGATAACTTAACTGACAAATAATTTTAAATTTATTCTCCTTATTCTAATAAGAGGACGACAAACACCAGCTCCTCTTTTCTGCTCTTTAATATAAGAGGGCTGTGACCATCAGTCTACACAGCCTGGCTACAATTTACCATTACTGTCTGGTCCTTTCAAATAACAAATTGTCAGTAATGTTCAGATGCTATATTTACTCAAATGTAAGAAAAATAAATACACTAATGTATAAAAATAATGACTTAGGAAATACAATTTCAAATTTGGAGATGGCAAAGCAACAATCAAATTCCACCCTGACCCATAAATCAATTCCTACCCCGGAGGCTTTTACACAGAGTGAGAGAGAGAGAGCGAGTGGATCCACCTTAAATCCCCGAGGCATTTACTGACAGCAGCTGTACTACAGGCATCTGGAGTCACTGAGCCCCCCCCACCTGTCTTTTATGTGTGCATCAATAATACTCATCAATATCTTAGTGAATTCACACCCCAGCAGGGTGGCTCTGAGTGTAGATAAATGCCACACATCTTACATAACGACAGAAGCACTAAATCTCATTAACAAAGGCAGCGGTAACTATGGCAATGAGCATCATCGGCACAACCCCCAATGTAACTTATGCTAAAAAGGCCAAGGGGTTGCTATGACAACTGGGGAAAACAAGAGAGAAGAGGGAGGAAGTTGGAGCCGACGTCTTGAAATCTGAATACATTCACAGAAACACAAACCAACACCTCCAGGCACATAAACAGTACACAGTAAAAAAGTATAAAAAAAACACACAAAAAAACTATTAGTACAATATCTGGTCTGTTTGTGTTATCAATATATATATGTATGAATTATGGGTGGCACGGTGGTACACTGTCGCCTCACAGCAAGAAGGTAGCGGGTTCGATTCCCAGCCCGGGGCCTTTCTGTGTGGAGTTTGCATGTTCTCCCCGTGTCTGTGTGGGTTCTCTCCGGGTACTCCGGCTTCCTCCCACCATCCAAAAACATGCATGGGGATTAAGTTAATTGGCTAATTTAAATTGACCGTAGGTGTGAATGTGAGTGTGAGTGGTTGTCTGTCTCTATGTGTCCTGTGATGAACTGGAGACTTGTCCAGGGTGTACCCTGCCTTTCACCCAGACAGCTGGGATAGGCTCCAGCCCCCTGCGACCCTATGAGGATAAGTGGTAGAAAATGGAGGGATGGATGGATATGTATTATACACTCATTTTATACATTATTTTATATATTACACATGTGACTGTACATTAAAACAGTACTTTTTAAGAATGCCATTAAAACCCTGGGGTTAAAGACTGTCAGCCATCAGTGATCGGCCCAGATTTTGCTCTTCAAGTCCCTTTCTAGTGTCATCTTTCTCAGCCTCAGGTCCATCCCCCAGCATGCATACACATAAACACATACTGTGGTGACAGCCAGAATGCAGCTTGGAAACACAAATTCACATGAATATTGATTAGGAATAACATGTGAACATTTTGTTTCTGCTGTGGAGGAACAGGCCCTATTATGGTTTTCTCATCTGCTGTCTCTCCACAGTTCATTGTTCCACCTCCAGTACCATCTACATGTTTTCTACTGAGCCTTAATATACAGCAGCACCTGACTGCCTGACCTGCGCTACCTCAGTGACATCTGAGCTTCGATGATCATTGTTTTTGTACAGATATATCACAGAAGCCTGTGGCGTGTCTGTGCCTAAACATCTGACAGCCTCCTGCCAACTGTGTGCTAATTAGAAGATAAAGTAGAGGAGAAGTGTCTCCCCTCATCTTTCAACAATGGACAGGAACAGAGCCAAGTACAGTAACAATGTAATGCATGTGGTTCGTACACACAACTCAAGAAATAACTTATTCATCTTTGCTGCAGGAGGACGACATAAACCAGACGCAGACCAAAATCACCTTAGGCTCCTCTCATGAAAACAGATGATATTAAATTATGCGATGTAAACAAATTAGTATACCGTAAGTGGATTTAGAAAATGGATGGTTGCAAGCAAACTAATTGATTCAGTCTCAAATAAAATAACAGCTACATGAAGAGAAGATCGGTCATTTAAGGTTAAATATCATTAGAATGTAATTACAATCAGACACTTTTTTAACAGTGTATACATATGTATAAACCTCATGGCAACGTGACATTTTCAGAATGTTTTCTTTGTCTGACCAAGGATTTAATTCACAGCCAATGATTTTCAACTTTTTGAAAAATTAATAAATCATCAAAATCGCAGCAGATAACTAGACAAGTCAACTAACTGATTAATCAACTACTAGTTTCAAACAAACTGTTCTACCACTGTCTCGTGACACATAAATACTTGATTTATATAGGATATAAGAATAATAAATGACTGCTGTATTTATGAAACAACACTGAGGGCCAGGGGCATGAAAAACATTATTTCGCTACTGACCATGAAACGTATTTGCACTTTAAACCCGAAATACATAACTTTCCCTGCAGCAGATTTTCACAATCTGGAGTCTGCAAAGGGTAACATCTGGATAAAATTTAAGAAATATAAGTAATTTCCTGATGTAATATATTAGGGAAGAAAGAAATTAGAAATAATTATTGAGCAGAGTATGTTTAGTGTAATTATGTGCATTTATATTTCATATCACAATCAAAAATTAAACATAATCTGGGTCATAGAGGTTTATGCAACAATGCAAAACAAATTTGTCTTTCCTTGTTAGAGAGCAGCCGTTTTAATTTCTGTTTCCTCTCACTGAGACGGCCTTGGTTGCATGAGAAACAGACAGAGAGGTTGTTTCATCTCATTGTACAATCAATGAAACACGGGATCCGTTCCCACAGTGCTGACGATGTATACAGACATCCACCCGCCCACACATCAGACCGCACATAAACACAACTACACTAATCAAAGTGGATGCTGCCTCGTAACCACACCAACAGACACAAAGCAAGGAAGATGGGAATTTCTGATTCTGAGTGTTGGCAACCAAAACTTGAGCAGAAAAATACAGGAAATATGAGAGTAAAACCTGTGAAAACACCCACAGTGTTGAGAAAAACACTGAGGAAAAGCTCTGTGCTGAGACTTCCCACCTCTCCATCACTATCCTACAATCCTTCACTGACACAACCCTGGCGCAGCATCCTATCTGTGATTAATTCAGTTCTGCTCTAGTTTATCAGGAAATAACTGATTCAAGTGTGGTTTTGTTACGGCTCTACTCAGCTTGGTACTGTTTTTGGTACCAGGCTCAGCCAATCCTAAAAGGTGGAGTTCAACGCTGCAAAAAATTGATTGGTCAGAGAGAATGAAAGGGTTTTTTTTCCCATTTTGGCAGACCAGACTGCACTGATTACCAGTTTTAGCGTGCAGAGTTGATAATAAAAGCTTCAGAAGAACAAAATAACAGGGAACTTATATTGTGAGGAAAAGCAGTGCTTAAACAGCTATTCATAAAAAAAATCTATTAAAACTGCAGACAGGAAGAGAAAAAACAGCACAAATATGAAGGGACTTTTACTATGAAGAATACAGGAAATTAAACATGTTGATCAACCATTTTACAACCACTCATTTGATCACTACACACACCTTCAAGTGGGAAGCCCTGTTGTAATGGAGATACAAATCCATGCAGTGCCGAGTCAAACTGAGTCGAGCCAGGGCAGCACACGTGTATGAAGTGGAGTGGTCGCTTCCATCCTGAACAATGCGGTCATTTTTCAATAGCCAAACGACCATCTATAACGACCTCCAGATTTTGTTTTTAATAAAAAGGCAATGTACCATTGACAAAGTGCAGGCATTCCTCTGTTGGGTTTTGTGTCATTTTGACAATGAAGTCAGTTGAGAATGCCGCCAACCCTGATGAGGAACTACTGGCAGGAGAAATCAAAACTCAGTAAAGGGCCTGGACCTGCAGTGGAAATGAGCCTTGATATCTATGAGTGCTTTGGCAGCAACATGAGAAAATGACAGATAATGATGGAGAAAGCAAACTGACTTCCCGGTTTCTTAGCCCGACGGAAACACTGGTGCTACAAAGAACCCCAAAATAAAAACAATAAATAAATAAAAAATCCCCAATTTGGTTGTTCGTCCCAGACAAGTTTGCTAAATGGTCCAAAATTCCTCTCGGGCATCAGGGGAACAGTCTAATCTGATCTGGAGGAAACATTTAGTCAGTTACGACGCCCAGAGGAGACTTTCCAAGAGATTTTTTAAAGCAAAGTTTCATTTCCACTTCCCACAAGGGCCACTTAAATATTTCATCAGCCATGTTTAATAAATAATGAACATCTGCACTGCTTGTTTCTCTTGCGTGCTTCTTATTGTTTTTCTCTTTTACTTCTCACTCTATTGATTAAATTAAAAATGCCATTTTGGAATATGAACTAACCAAATCCCTTTTAACATTGTTATCAAACCCAAACATAAAAACAACAATAGTAAACAGTCTTTTTCTCACAAGTCTCTATGGTCTGATCAATAAAGAGAGTGGACGCACACAAGAATACTGATCCCTGGATAATTATTGCTTTGAACATTTAACAAAAACACACACACACAGGGCGGTGTGTATATGTGAAAGCTCTCCAGAAATAGCTCCACTGTTTGCCAGTCAATCAGAAAAACAAGCACCCGGGCACATAAATACCAGAAAAGACTGAAACACACTTTCACCTCTTCTCTAAGAAGAAACCCATTATGCCATGATCAATCAGAGAAACAACAAAGCTGATCGATGGTACTGATCTTAATGACAGCATCAATCAATTGGCCAGCACATCTCACTAGCCAGAGCCAAATTACACTTGTGATTTCATCAGCTAAAGCATGCCTTCGCTCCCTTGAGAACAGATCGCTGCTGTGTTTAAATAAGCCTCCGCATGACGAGAGGTCTGCTGAGCGAGTGACGGACTTCGCAGAGGACACAGACACTTTCACAAAGGTGCTGCACATATAAAACATGAGGCTCCTTCAGAGCAAACACCTGCTTTAGCTTTACTGCTTGTTAGCTTGTTAAGATGTGGTCCAATAAAACTGCAGGTGGAAACATCTGGTTTGACCGGTAGCGACTCTTAGCTCTTAATACTTAGGTGGAGATGAAGTAACCTGAGTTTAGAAGTAAATATATATCATCACTGTTTATTTTAGTCATTAGTGGTGTACATCTACTTCTCTGGTGGATCCCCATGATAATACAGAGGTGCTTATAGGAAATGATGAAACCACAAACTGCTGTGCGATATATACTACCATATATACAGTCGCGGTCAAAAGTTGGTGAACATCATGGGAATATAGCAGCTGAAGAACCAGATGCGTTTCCTTCAAGAGTGGTGGAGACCAAAACAGAGCCAACAGAAGAGTGGATATTAAACTTACATTTACCAGAGGGTCAGAAACACACCAAATGGATGCTCATGTCGCTTCATGTCTGTTGGATGAGTAAAATAAGCAACTGTTAGCTTGAAAATTTGACAAATCCACTTCATTATTAGCGTTGTGTTCTTACAGTGGATTCCACCACAGATTAAAATTGGAGTCATGTGTAAAAGCCACCTCATAACAGCATCTGCAAACATTAAAAACCATTGTCATCCAACATTTTAACAAATACAGTCAAGGTTGATGGGATTAGTTCAAAAGTAATCAATACTGCCATCAATCAAAAAGGTATCAGTGTTTGCTGGTTAACATAAAGACAAAAAGAAACAGAGCGAGAATAGACAGAAGAAAAGAGGAGATAAGAGGAAATAGAGAGGAAAATGTATCTGTGAGTAGTTTGTGTGTTTTATGACACAGTCAGTACAAAGGTCTGAGGTTCAGTGATCAAAACATTACAAGAGAACCCAATGCGCATAAAAAAAGTAGGTTTTTCATGTTTCAAAGAAGCTGAACCCTCCAGTGACATGCAGCACTACACACTATATCGATATATACATCTGTACTGCATCACACATACAAACACACTAACACAGTCCTGGCCAGTTTAGCTAATCTTCTTAGCAATCACAAGGTCTGACTGTTGAACAGAGCAAAGTTCACATCATCAGCAACAACAGAGGTGATATTTCTACCAATGAGAGAGAGAGAGAGAGAAACGTGAAGAGAGATAAAAACAGACACTTCAGTTTTTACCTCTGGACTGAACCAGCTCTTTTCTCCCAGAGGAGTTCATTCTGTGGATTATATCTCTACATTAGCACTCAGCCAGCAGTGAAACCTGATGTGACACACTGACACCGTCTGACTTTTTAAACTTTTAAGACAAAGTTTGGTCACTGCCGTCATAAAAACAGCGTTAACTCTGACGTCAACTCAGTTCCTGGCTACAAAACAGAAAGTCTCACGAGTAAAGAGGACAACTATGAGGACAGTTTTGTATTAGCTCATTGCTAATATTTGGCAGACATCTGTAAGCCATTTCCACTCACGTCTGTTCAAACTTGCCCTTTTGGAGAACCTGAAAACAGTAAGTAGTTGTTTTTTAAATATACAATCAGACAACTGTGGTACCTTTCATAAGCCTGTTTCCTGTGAGTGTGGCGACTTGTTTTGGGACACTGTCTGTGACCCGGCATCAGCATGAATCTTTTTGTGTTTATTTCATTTAAAAAAAAACACAACCAATACAATACAAAAACTAACACGTTCAGTTACTATATCGCTGCTTCACTTTGAAATACAGCAATTTAAATAATAACCTATTGTATGAGACATAAAGGTCTAAAACACTTTTAAAAGCATTTTATCCCTGTTTTAATCTTAGATGTCTGTGATGCATGGCATTAAACAAATGCTTAGTGAAGTGTTATGTGATTGTGCCTCAGGTATCATATCATCACATTAAACCCGACCTCCTCTCTCCTCAATCTGCTCCCTCCCTTGCAGCACAGGGCCAGTATGGAAGTGCTAAAGAGCCCCTGGGCAGATTTGGCTCTGGTCCTACGACAGACCATCATGCAGACAGACAGAGAGACAGACAGCTCTCTTCCTCTCTGCCTGTTTGGTCTGCTGCTGTTCCTGTCTGTCTGTTTGCTGCTGCTGCAACTGATTATCTACCTCAGCTGGAAGCTTAGACAGGGTAGGCATGCCATTAACATTACATGTTTAGCCCATGTCCGCCTATGGTATATTTATGGTGCTGTGTAGCTAAATGGATACTGCAGGGAGACGTCTTTCTCCACACTGTTGTAAGGGCTTCTCCACACTCTAAAGGGGAGATTTTACAGTGTGCTATCACTACCATTACACACTATGGCAGTGTCAAGAAAATATTCTCATTTCATACCAGCATCCACAGCAAAATAGACGTGCACCACTGTATCTGGAAAACACACAAAAAAAAACATCTAAAACAGGCTCCAAGAATAAGAAGCAAAAAGAGACCTTGGCAAAGTGACATTTTCAGGATGAAACTAAAATTGACAGTGATACTGTTCATACAGTGTGTGGACGTGTATGAAAGAGAGAAAGAAAAACTTTGGAGAAACTGCTTTCCTCTGTGCGTGTGTGCTCTCATAACAAGTAATGTTGATTAATCCATTTATTTTTTCCTCAAATAATCCATTAGTCATTTGGCCTATAAAATGTCACAAAATGGTAAAAAAAAATGTTGATCAGTGTTTCACAAAACCCATGATGACATCCTTTATTTGCTTGTTTTGTCCACAGATCAAACAAATTCCATTTAATGTCATAGTGGAGTTAAGAACAAGAAAATATTCACATTCAACAAATTGCAAACTACTTTAATTGCTTATTTTTTTAATCAAGTCTTGCTAAAATACCAACACACTCATCCATAGAGACAACAAAGACCACTTTCAATGTCCACTCCCATTATTACTGGATATGTTTTGTAATTCAAAATGAAAAACACGTGTGTTCATGGGGACAGCAATATTGATTTTGGGATGAGATCAAATTAAATCCTTTTTTTTTTTTTTTTAATTCTTCTGTTATTAAAGATTAACCTCTAAAGTCAATGGTGTACATATGAGAGTATCAATATCTATCATCTGCAGTTTATTCAAAGGCCAACTCTAATCAATTACAGCCAATCTTACTGTTACTGTCAACACTACTCAAATGACAGATGAAACATATGTCACATCTCAACAGTATAAAGTGTTAATATAAACTCACTCAGTAGTGTGGTGATCCTCCTTGCTGCCATTGTTATGAGGAGACATCCATCCTTTGCCAAACCACAGAGAGAGCCCTTCAGCTTGTAAAACATTAGGAGCCATCCTTTCAGGTTTCTAAAAACAGGCCCATTTCCAGCAACTCTAAAAGCAAAAAAAACAATTGGTTAGAAACTAACAATTGACTGTTGTGTATAAATAATGGTTAGCTAGAGTGCTACAACGGAGAGTTTAGCCGTTAGCATTAAGCTAACTTAGACTTAACAAAGTGGATGTCTCTTATCAATGCAATATTTACGTAAGTTAGCTAGCTTTGTGGTAGCTTTCATATGGGAACCATATTAAAATAAACTTTAATAGACCTAATGGTGCATTTAAAAACATGTCAAATGTATTACCTGCTGTCACACTGCTGGACAAGGAAGAATAGGTAGAGTGACCCTCACTGCGTATGATCATATGACGGCTTTTAAGAGCTAAAGGCTAAAGTGCTAAGCTAATGCTCAACTATATCTGCAGTCTATGGCTTATACCAATAGTAGTTTATAATATTATAACAATAACCACCAACTGTTCACCAATTTGTCCTTTATTAAAATTTAAATCAATTGGCAAAAGTGAAATTTACGATTTTTTGATAAAAAGAGCTAATGAATTTGCGTCGCTATTCTGTTGCTAGGGCAACCGTTCACTTCCGGTCAGCTGCATCGCAACAGGAAATATAAATGAGGTGAATGCTTATGTTGTGAATGGTTAAGTAAAATATGCCCTTACCCATCAATGCAATTTTCCTGATAATACAATAATCTAGTTTGTATTTTGTATCATTTCATATTGATTGTGTTTCAATCATGTTTTAACTTGTGTTTATGCTCTTTCATCCAAAGTCGAAGGCGATGTGTCAGAGTTTCCGCATGACAGAAGCGCCATCTACAGGCAGATATACAGAAGTACACACCAGAGGAGGAGAAGGAGCGTTGGGTAGCATCCTACACCTGAGAGGACACAGTCCCTTTTCTTCTCAAAGCAATGTGACCACTGACACCAGCATGGAGGGGACATATGTCAGGCATGATAGGATGAATGAATGATGAATCTGTCATTAACTACTTGTGTGTCTGTCAAAGTCTTCAGGGAAGTCTGGATGCTATTAAGACAACAGTCAGGAATTTTTACTCTCTTGATTAAGAGCATATGTCCTGAAATAGGAAATTTCTTAAGTTTAATATTTATCTTCTTATGTCAAAAACACTAAACAGGTTAGTTTTATGACCAGTCACAAACATTTTTTTCAGTAAATTAAGCAATAATCTGAACAACAGATTTCAGAGTATAACAATCCTTTATTTAAACAGTGTTACACGGGGGAGGAGTGGCTGTGCGTGGGGAGACACAAGACAGTTAAGCTGCTAGATAGAAAAACCCTACAGGTGATCATTGGTTGGCTAAAGAGGGAACGATGAGGCTGTTGTGGTTGGTTTTCCAAAATATGTTTCTTTACCAAGCTATTGTTCAGAGCTTTAAGTAGTTGAAATACAAAATGTTGCTGGTCTCATCTGTGGTACAAAGCTTGAGATTTAATTGTAAATAAGGTAGTCCAGCTATCATTTAAAACATCTGCTCCATCAGACATCAGCTGGCGCTGAATCATCAGTTGCTAGGAGTGACTTTCAAATTTTTAACTGTGTTATTACCATCTGTGCTGTTGTTTTATTCCAAGTAAAAGTTACTGATGATGGCAAGACATCCATCTGTTATTTGATTAACCTCAAATAAAATGCAGCACACTGACATTTTGGAAAACCAGCACCTCAGCAGCCCCCCTGTGATTGGTTAAAACAGAGACCAGACCACAGAATAGAGGCTAAAATTAGGGCTAAAAATTATGAAATGGTGGCAGAAAAAAACTGATAGTGGTGCTCCTTTAATGTGAAAAAAACATGGTGACAATATTAAAAAAATATCCAAGAGGGTGCACAATAAATCCCATCCTTCAACACTTAGATCATTTTCACAGAGAAAAGACAACAAATTATGAGAAGATCTACAAATATATTTTTGTGATAATAACCCATGCCTTTTAAAAGTTGTTTTTGGAACAGCAAAAGCTTCCAAAGCTGCCTCATGTTGCATGATTTGTTACGTCAAATGTTTTTTTTCTGTTGCTGTGTCTCGTTTGAAGAGGGTCAGAGGTTAAAGCTTCCCCCTCAACTGGAATGTCATTTAACTGCATAGTAGAGGTCAGACCACTGTTTCCATCTCAAATGTGTGTTAATATTTCTTCATGAAAAGATAAGTCCAATTCAAAATGTCTAATCAAACTGGATGGTTAAGAAGAAGCTCGGCAGGTACAGGTGGAATGTTTCCATGTTAATCACTTTAAGTTCTGGTGATTGTGTGTTTTATTTTTCACAGCTCACACTGAAAATCTGTGTCGACTTGATGCGTTAGATCAAGCGCCTCTTCTAACCCATTCAATGCCACCAATATTTACACAAAGTCACATTTTTTTGTGGAACATTTGGGTAAAAGGACGCAGACAAATGAATAAAACATCACAAGATTCCATTTAGGGGGTTTCAAGAGCACTTCAAACCCTCGGATGCACTTCCCTTTAAGCTGCGTTTCATTGTTGGAACTGTTTCCATGTGTGTTCAGTGTGATGTGTAAAAACATGAGGATGTAATTCTGAAGGAGGCAAAAAAAAAAAGCACTCTAATTCTGAATATTTGGTTGTGGTCAAACAGTTACAACACGGTTGGCCGAAGACGCTATCTAGTCGTGCTGCGTGAGCGGAGATAATCTGTCATCTACACACTTTCAAACCAATCAACACAGTAGCCTTCTATCTAGACTCGCTCAAGAAAATCTTGCAAGATGAAGAAAAAAGGATGCGTGAAGACATGCTGAACTGAATCTCAGATCTCATCATATCCAGCAGGGTCTGTTGGCATTATCGAGTCTGGCGTGAAAAGTAGCTGGGAGTGAAATGAAGTGCTGAACTACGACGGCAAACAGGCTCTGATGCAGGGTTAGCAAACTGCTAGCAATCCCATTATTCTGGATTTAGAACATGACAGTTTTTACAACTGTGTGTCCTCGTTTTGGTACCTGTGCTGCAAATTGCAGATAGTGATTTAAGCGTCATCCGAAGAATATTAAAACAGCTTTAATTCGGATGCAAAATAACACGAGTGAAACTCTCCAGAGAGGAACGTGCACCTAATTCTTTGTCACTCCCAAGTTGTTAGTTGGCACTACACAGCGCCACCTCAACCTCCTAAATATCCTCCAGGTCACTGGTCCTCTCTCCCAATCAAAAGTCAGTTTACTGCGTCCCTGTGGCCCAGTAGGAATGGCTAGTGTCATACAGTGGCCAGGACCAAGGAGAGTGCTTAGCTACTGTAAAAGCTGCATTACTGCTCCCATCTAATTCACTTTTACTGTACAGAGAGTTGTACACACCAGCTTTAAAGTCAGTTCATTTTCAGTCCATTTAGTAAAAATTAATTCTAAAACTTAAGAGATATATCACAAGGAATTAATTCCACTTGCTTCATTTGGCGTCTTGAGCTGAATTAATGTCCCCACCTGGTGTAAATGGTAAAATATCTTCTTACAGTTAAGTAAAAAAATGAAGTGAAAATGAACTCACTCAGCTGCCAGTCACGCACAAGGAATGTGGATGAATAAGAAAAAAAAAAAAAAAACAAAGACAGAATCAGAACATTTTAAAAACCTGCATGATTGTTTTTTTTTTACTGCAGTATTTTAAGTTACAGCTCCCCGCCTTCTGTAATTGTTAGTGATAAAATGTGATGATGTGACACAGCTGGTTCTACCAATCATCTGTGTTTAAATAGGCTGTTTGAGTTTGCTGTGTAGTAAAATTACTGTTATATTATGTAACTTTCCATTTACAATGTAATCAAGTGAGGGAGCTGTGATTTAACATGGTTTGAGGAATGCACTAATACCACGTTCTACTGCTGATACAGGACAAAAAGTCAGTGTCAAAATGATTTATTTTTTGACAAAAATGAAGATAAATGCGTTCTTTATTTGTGATCACCTGCTTTGACTTCTGAGTGAGTGAATGAGTCGTGAAGGTCACTGTTACTGGTGAAATAATCAGCACAATGGCACAACACTCAGTTGTAGCCTTATATCACATCAGGACCAGGTATCAGTGCATCCCTGCAGCTTTGCAATACATGACACACACTATCTCTCTTTGTGTAAAACAGTTAAAAAGAAAAAAGCACTATTTAAAAAAAAATAAAAACACACTACAAATGTTAAGCTAACAAAGTGGTTCTTTTTTTTAGCTCCCTCGTAAAGAGTGAGGATGTTATTTTTCTTGGTTTTGGAGTGAGGGATTCTGACGCACCACAGACATGTAAGAAAGATCGACTGAGATGAGTTTGGCGACTCCTTTCCCATTTGTCTACCCCTTCCTTCTCCCTCTGCTCCTCTTTTCCTCTTCCTCCTCCTCCTCCTCTTCAGTCAGTCATGGTTGGTTGTTGTAGGTTGATGGAGGTCGTTTAACGTCAACAGAGAAATCGATGGTCTCGATGGGCCCTTCAGCTCTGGAAAAACAGAGAGGAAGACATTCAGCCTGAGTGGACTGGAACTCAACTTTACTAAGTTTTAAGCTAAATTTCTATTTTTGATGCTTTTCTTTCTTGAAAGTACTTCCTTTGTGCTCCACACACAGCCCTCCACCAGTGCTGCCTACCTCCCTAAATTTAATATTCCTTTCTCTTCCTTCAACTGATTTCACAAATGTGATGATGGCTTTTAGTAGCTTCATGTGTGGGAGTTTTTGTTCCATGTCACAGATTTTCAGTTTTGCCTTCAGTATATAAACCACTGTGTGCACCCCCACACTGTTAATAAAGTCCTCCAATATTACCTTCACCATGAATAATAATAAAGACTACTACTTAATATTAGTTATATTATTAGCTACTTATTATTACCTGAGTTCAGTCAATCCTCCTCCTCAGCCAGTTCAGTTTCTTTATGAACCACCACTCTGGTAACAGACATGTCAGGATGTTGCTCTTTGGCCTCCTTAATGGCCTGGGCCAGTGCCTGCAGTCGCCAGGGGCAACCACACAGAGCCAGCACCGAGCACAGCGAAGGAGGTGGAGGGAGGAGAGGAAGGGGGGGGTGGAGGAGTTAAATGAAAAAATGAAATAAGAAGCAGAAAGAAAAATGACAAGAACGCTGGATTTACAGTCAATGTGCCGTTTTACTTCTTTAACTGAATGTTTAATGGGAGGGGGACTGGATGAAGTAAAATGGCTCCAGACACATCAAGTGGAAAAAGAATTATTAAAATAAATAATTCCATTTCCAACTCAAGAGAAATGTAAATCCAGCGAATCAAACAGGACAGGCAACTTAAACGAAACCAGTGGAGCAGGGATCATGCATTAAGATCCACACCTGAGCAAAATATAATTTTTTTTTTCTTTGTTGGACATTTTGGCCACACCAACTCAGATGTGCAGCTTTCACATATAATATTCATCACAGCCGGGACAACAAAAAGAAACATTTTTGTCACTGTGGAACAATAATAAACAGAAGACAGAACATTGAACTAATCAAGCCGAGCGACACAATCAGATATGGCAAATTCAAAAAGGTTAAATCAGCATTTTCCAGACGTGTGGATGAATAAATGAAGAGGCCGATGTGGGAATAATAAATGAGAGACACTGCAGACATGTCACCAGCTTATTTATTTGTTCTCTTAAGCCACCATTAAGACTTGAGCAGCCAGCTTCTTCATTTCCCTAAAAACGGTTTTCAATTCTAAAAATTAAATAAGAATAAAGCCGCCAAACGGCCACGCTGCTCAAACACCAAACAAGGCGAAGGGATGCTCTGTGAGACTGGAAAACTGACCTGGTCGTGGTCGATGTCACAGTCACCGGTGATGACGATGCGTTTCTCGATCCTCGTCTCTGACAGGCCGCCCTTTAACGTCTGCAACAAAAACATACAAAGACAATACTCTGATGCTCATTATGACAGGTTAATTACGGCCTTGGTCAAAGCAGGTGAGAGACAATTTTTACGAGAAAAATATGAAGACCTCACCAACACTGTAGTAGGGGTATCCTAATACAGTATCAAATATTTCATCCATCAGTGTGTGTGCCAATAGTTACACTAAGGGTGGTAATATGCATTTGTACCTTGGTAATGTGTGTTGTTGTGGTGGTGCACAGAGATTCAGAGGTGATTGTCTGAGCAGTCATCAACACTCCAGGCTCGCCGTCGCCATTACCATCCAACTGACAGCATGGGAGACGAGAAGAGATAGTTAGCTGTACGTCTCCATCAGAATATCCTCGCTGGATGTTCACAACAAACATTTGTCACAAAATGAAAAATGATTTCCCTGAGGAAGAGGGGATGAAATAACTGCGGCATGCACTGTTTCTAGGAAGGAAGTTTTTTGGGGGGATATGGTTACAAACATCATTAAAATCTAAACACAAAAACAACACAAAATGAACCATGAAAGGACAGAATGACAACAGCTCCCTGTGCTCCTGAAGTGTGCACCTGTGCGGCCTCGTATGTGATGGTCTTGGTTTCCGTATGTACGATGGGCACTTCTTTTGTTGCTATCTCAGTTTTCTGGGCTGCAAACGTGTCTGATATAGTCACCATTTCTGTCTTTACCACGGGTGGCTGGGGAGGGACACGAGAGAGAGAAGTGAGGGGGGAGGAGGATTAATACAAAGAGGGTTAATACATTAGAGACAGTTAAGGAAACATGTTTGTCTGTGCGCTAGCTTTGAAAATTCACTTCCAAATCAATTAATTTATAAAGCTTTTGTTTGTTTGAATACAAATGTGCTTAATTATTATCATATTAAGCACTGATTGCATTGAAAGGGAAGTGATTCACTTGTTCCACACACAGTCGCATCACACAGCATGAAAAAACACAGCACTTCATGCAAAAAAAGTAAATGAAGAGCTTCCAAAGTCATGAGAGTCACATCACAAAATGCAGAATACGACAATGACTACTTTCAACGATGTACAAGCACCACTACAGAAACAGCTTTGGTGTCAACTCGAAAGTACAGCACAGCACACAAACATGCATAAAACATGAGCCAGTGGGGCAAAAAAAAACAAAAAACGACAACAAAAACAAAACAAAGCAAAGCGATGCTCAAATGACTGGCAAACAAAGACGGCGACTGATATGTAAACCAGCATGCAGAGATGACATTCGGTTGGAAGGGTGGCATTTCCCAAAGTGGTTGGCAATGATGATTTCCACAGCACTGTTACCATGGTGACCATGACAAGCCAATTAAAAAAAACGCTAAAACAAAAAGAGAAGCATCACTGCCAAGCATGTGGAAGACCCACCAACACACACAAAAAGGTGATATCCAGCATGCAGAGCAAAAAGCATCACACCACTTAGGCCCCATTTACTTCACAACACTGACACACTATGCAGAGTAACACCACACTATGACGGAGACTAGCCATGTTGGTTATGGTGCGAAGTATGATGATGGCAGATAAAACTAAAACGTATGAATATGGCAACATTGAACATTAAGACTGAAATTAACTATGAAGTGGATGGCAGCTTGACACCAACACACTGACTTTTTTTTTTTTAAACTGTACGGCTTTTTTTTTATCCCACAAACATGAGTGTGAGGATGTACATGGGGCTTAAATATTCACGCAAACAGGAAGGGAACCGGCACTGTGGTAAGCAGGAAGGAGAAAAGAAAGGTTTCTACAGTTGGTAGGAAGGCTCAAAACCCGGGGAGAAGCTCCGCAGTCGGCCCAGTGAAGACTTTACCTCAGAGCAACAAATAACCTGTGGCCGGTGCTCAGCTTCGACCAGAGAGGCCTCGCCATTCATTTTAGGCTCATCTTCTTCTGGAGGGGAGACCATGCTGGCTATGCTCTCCTCAGGCATGGCGTGACCGTTAGGAGCTTCGTCAGGTGTCATCATTGGATCATCTGTACTTTCCTCTGTTTCCCTCTCAGCTTTTGTCTCCTCCTCTGCCGCCTCCTCCTCCATCATCGCAGCTTCCTCTTTCCTGGACTCTACAGGTTGGCTGACTGCAGCTGGAAAGGAAGGAGCATCCAGAGCTGACACCTCCTGCCCTGCCGTCTTGTTCTCCTCCTCCACCTCTTGCTGCTGCTGCTGCTGCTGCTGCTGCTCTTCCTCCTCCTCCTCCTTCTCCTCTGGTATTTGTGAGTGGCACATGGAGGCATTCGGATGATACTCTGCCTCATCTTCACTCTCGCTCTCAGATGAAATGCTCTCCTGCTTTGCCGCTTTTGCTTCCTCTGCTACGGCTACCACTTCCTGTTCAGCCATCACTTCCTGCTCTCTGGCTTCCTGCTCTGCTTCCTGCTCTGCAGGTGAGCCAGTGGGGGAGCTGGCTGTAACTGTCACAAGTCCAGGTTTGGGTGCTATGGAAACCTCTTGGACGACAACGGTTTCTTCAATTTCAACTTCGGTTGTCTATACACGCACACGCACGCACATACACACATGTACACGTAGTGCACAGACGCACACAATGAGGTGCACATACACACACATACACAACAGACGCATGGGGACAAAAAAAAAAAACATAATATGATCATTGAACAAAAAATAAGCCTTAAAATAACATAAGAGACAGAAATAAAAAGGAGATGAAGATGTTCAACTGTGGACAAAGAGGCACAAAGATGAGAGTGAGCAGAACAAGGAGGAAGACAAATGAAATGTCAAAGGATGGTCGACTGTGGTGGGAGTGTGACATTTCAAGCCGCCCGTGGAAAATGGAGGAACGAAGGAAAATGGTGGATGGAAAGCATCACAAACAGAGGGCTGGATGGATTAATAGAAAGAAGTTAGGACCACCTTTGCAGGCTCTTTGGTATCAGAGGTTGTGTTATCGACAGCAGCTGCTCCTGCCTGGGGCTCACTCTCCTGCGTGACAGACAAGTTACCATGACAACCATCAATCACACACCAGCAGTGACATCATCAATGTTAGAACATCTGACTTAGCGATGCTGTGATGCTTGTTACGACAGCACAGGGGGAAAAAAGGTTTGAACGTTTGCTGGTTTGTCCTCCTCTGTCATGCACAATCAAAACAGACTGGACTCCACTCAGAAGCAAGCTGGTGGCAGCAGGCAGTAACAGAGACAGGATGAAAGAATTGACAGGAGAACAGAAAATAAAAAAGACCCATGGAGGATGGATTAAAGAGAATATATCATCAATGAACATCAAAGATCATCTTAAAAGAGGCACAGATAAAAGAAACATGGCGTTGGAGTCAGCAGTTTCAGTGAGAGGTTGATGAACACATGAAACATGTCATAACGAGTTCAGTTTAGACTTTGAAATGTCTTGGATGCCATTTTAAAAGCTTATGTAAAAAAAATAACATTATGGTTTTCCTTCATCTTTTTTTATGCAAACTGCTGCTTCAACTCCTGCTGCTTTTTAGTTATTTCTAAAGGAGCTGCTAAATAGGTTTTCATTTTAATGGAGCAGATTATCATATCTGCATTCAATCCACACACATGATTATCACAAAAGAAACAAGAGGACACTTCAACATCCACAGCTGTTAGTCCTTTCAGGTTAGATTTAGCATGCCCGCTATTCAGGATGAATGTTCCCTGATAATAAATCCCCCCATTCATCCAGCATCCACAGTATCTTGTGGCCACATCTGGCAAGCATCTTTAAATAACTGAGGCATGACAGGACGTCTGAATTTACTTTCAATGACTGAATTGAGAGTAAACCGACTCCTAGGTGTTCAATAGCAGCACCTCAGTGGTGGCGTGGGGAGCAGATGGGGAAATAAGAAGCCCGTGGGGAGCAGCGGTGCTGCAGACAACAGTGGAAGTAGTGGAAGATGTAGATGTGGTTATGTCAGCATCTAGAGTCGGTTCAGGAATACTGCAGGCAGAAGACGGAGCTGAACAAAAGCCAGAGTTTCTACTGAAAAGCACAGACACTATCTCCTCTTCAAGGCTCTACAGCAACACAAACACAGAACGCAGAGGAAAAAAAATGGAAAAATTTGAGCGAGTACGGATAGAAAAAGAAAAACCCTGAAACACAGCACACAAAGATGATAAAAAGAGCAGCCATGCTTTACATTTCTACCTCTTGTAATGAATGAAACAAATTTGTTCAGAAGATCAGAAACCACCTAGACAGACCAGAATAAAACCTTCATACTGCAGAAAAATGAATATGATGTAAAATGTGATGCGAGTTCAGCTGAAAAGAGACAAAGACATGGAGCGGTGCGGAGGCGACAATTCCTATAAGAGGAGAAAAACCCTACAAAGTCCACCAAGTGATGAGTGTAGGTCATAAAAAGCCCATCACAAGCAAAACATCCAATGAAAACAGCAAAAGTAAGAGAGGAGAGGACTCTGAGGACTGATGCCTCTTTGCAACAAGAGTCTGTGAAACAGTTTTGAATCACCACAATTATCTGCAAAGACCTTTTCTGACAGAAACATCCAAGCAGACGTACCACTTGTTGTTGCTGTTGGATACGTATCGTTGTGGCAGGAGAGGAGGTGAGACGTTTCTCCCACTGGTTGGGCTGAGGAGGAGAGGGAGGTGGCGCCTCCATAAAGGAGCGTTTTAGCTGGCTAATGCTAGCTTGGTGTTTCAGAATGTCTTCTTGGGTCTTATCATGGTCCTAATGAAGGGGTGGAGGGGAAGGGAAGGGGGGGGTAGAGGAGAGTAAATGAGAGGAGTAGGGATAAATGGAGGATTGATGGGTGGTAGGGAAAAATGTGGAATGTGGGAAGGAAGGAAGGAAGAAAGAAAGGAAAAAGAATGATAATAGAGTGACAACAAGTAAAGGCAGGAGTAAAAAAGATGATTGAGAGAAAAATGTAACAGGAGGAAGAAGAAGGAAAAGAGGGAGGAAAGGAAGGAAAGATGGAAGAAGGTAGGAGGGAGGGAAAGAGAGGGAAGAAGGATAGAGGAAGGGAAAAGGAAGGGAGAGAGAGCGGGAAGAAGGATGAAGTAGAAGGATGGAGGAAGGGAAAGAAGAAGGGAAGGAGAGAGAGAAGTAGGAGGGAGGAAAAATCTGGTTGAACACAGGAACATTAGTCTGTCAATCAGGAGGAAGACAAGATGGACGCCATGCCTCACTGGAGCCTCGTTTAAGGGGTCAAACATCTTATCTTTAGCTGTTATCATCTATATTTGTTCAAGTGGTTGGAGTACTTCTAAGCAGGCTGCAGTGAAGCAGGGCCTCTCCATCTTGCCCAGAAGTTTTTTTCTTTATAAATGAGGCCAGGAACAGCAGAGCAGACTGTAGAACATGGAGCTGATAGTGGTGATGAGACTCAACTGCTTTCTTTCTGACTAATTAACCATTTTCAGTCAGTATCATTACTCAGTTTTTCTATCTCACCTAATGTTTTTTTTTTCTTTTTCCATCTCTTTGACATTTTCTGTCCATCTTTCCACTTGGATATTACAGTATACAATTAGATCATTTGACTATTTATTTATAGAAATGAATTATTTAAGTAGAATTTTCCTCTTGAAACTTATATACTGTATAAACTACAGATACTGACTGCATCACCATCAGTTCCACACTGCATAAACGGTTGTTGTTGTTTTAGTGTGTTATCAAGCCACGCATCACTCGACGCTGGCAGCCAATCACCAGGAAACAGGAGGAAAGCTCCTGGTGTGGGTTAAGGAGGCAGGATTAGTCATGTTAGACGCAGCTGCCTGGCAATAATCACTCTTTGATCAATCAAGGATTGGAATGACATAACAAAAGAAAACAAGCTCACAAAAAAACATTCAACATGCACAGACTGAGCATGCATGAAAGTCAAACCGCTGTCCCTATTCACAAGGAAGCCATTATGAACTCTCAGGTTGGGAAATTCCAGGAAGAGCAAGTCTCACCTGTACTACTGTGTACATCAAATAAATATTTTGGAGTTTTCAGAGAACATGCAGTACGTTTAGTCTCTGATCTGATCAGTTAAAAGCAAGTTAAGTGCAGACCTTCTATTTGGGTCATGAAACCAAAACAATGAGCTAAAAGAGGCTAAAAGGCTTCATAGAGCTGATGGGAACTATGGAATCATGTGATTATTCTCTGTGGGTCTGTCACTACAAATGACTTTTTGACATTTGCTTAAATATAATTCATGAAAAAGTTCTCAGTCACAAGCCCATGTGTTCAAAATGGCTTCCACATCGAGTATTTAATACTAAAAGATTTTCAACCATACTATAAAATAATAAGGAAACAGCTGGAACTGCATGTAACCTTGGTATACAAACACCCACACACTTTAACACACGCAGGCATGCAACAGAGCCTGAGAGTGCGAGAGGGCAGCAGTACACAGGAAGTTGTAGTTCTGATGGCGTCAGAGTACACAGAAACGTATAGTTCTTATATTCAGCCATCAGACGACGCCAGTACCAACCTCTAACATTAAATTACTGTGCCTCACATAAATATTGTCCCCATGCACTCTCATTGGACTCTGGAAGGCAGACACACAGTGAAAAAAAAAATTAAATGGAGAAAATTTATTTAATGTTTTAATTCTGCAAAATAAAACAAAATCTGGAATAAAAAGAAAACTAAATGAATGAAATGTTAAAAAAAATCATGATAAAATAAATAAATGGAATGTGAATAAATAACAGGCATGTAGTGACACGGCCAGCATTTCTCAAACTGTGATGGGGGCTGACGATGGGTACAAGCATAAAAATAACATTTTGATAGTATTCTTTATGTAATGAGGCTAGCACTCATACCCATGTTGCCACACACAACACCAACAGACATATTTACACAAACCAATAAAAGTGCTTTCAGTGAAAACCCCAAAATAACGATAAGAACCAGAAACCAAACTGAAAATGTGAAACCACAAAAGAGCAAACAGAAGTGGGTATTCAGGATCAGTTTTTACATGAGACTCAATCTGAAAATGAAAGGTATTAATAGAGATATTTTATTTTTATTACATGGCATCATCAGTTGTCAAAGTATATTTTCAGATTATTTTTGTTTCTACAAATTCCAGATTGGGTCTGTGAAAACTGACTCTGCATCGTGACGTTAGGGCGATTTCACCCTAAAAAGAGACCAAACCACCAACCCAAACCAGATGGGTGGCGAGCAAATGATTGACAGCCCAAAAGAAAACAATCCAACAACCAATAATTCAGTGTGAACCTGAGAGAGGATGAGCTCAGTGGCTCCAGGTGACTGCTGATGGAGGAGTCAGGGAGAGAGTGAGGACAGGTTAGGTTCACTGCAGCTCCACTACACCATAAAACCACCTTCACACTAACTCTTAGCCAGAGAATTTGCAAAGCATGCTGGGTAAAGACAGACCCTACAGACCTGGGTGGGCGTGGCATCGGCATCGCCAGGGCTAAAGTCCACCTCCATAACCTTCAAATGCCGTTGTCATGGCGATGGCAGTCATGACAAAATGAGCAGGGGGTAGGGGCATGAAGACAGAAAAATGTGAAATGGATGATGGGAAAAGCTGGTCCCCCCACACCTCCCCAAAGACAACCTTTGGGTGTCAGGGAGCGCTACTGGTCAGCAGTAACGCTTTAACATGGAGGGAGTCCTATATTACTAAAATATTCACAGTCTGTGACCAAGTTTCAATCATCTGATGCACAGAAAGTTAAGTTTTTTTTTCCTGAACAACTTTTAATGTACAGCACTGCTTTCTGGAAAACAGCCGAGGAGTAGACAATACTGAGTTAAAACACGTCTGAGTCACAGACTCTGTATCTAAAACAAAACACTACCGCTGCTATAGTTCCTGTGTAGGTTTTTAAGGACCACAGATGGTGCCATTATGGAACTATTCTTTGGGCGCTACAGATATTTCCACCAGAAGCCAGTTTTTACTTCAGCAGACTCGCAGGTACTCTGGTACTGAGCAGAACAGCAGCAGTTTCATCTACAACCACAGCTTCATTTGACTAGAAAACGACAAAAAACAGCTTTCCTTAAAGCGACACAGGGGGTCATGAACCTCAGGGTTCGTGGAAAGTGTTACACTGTTTACTCCTTTGCTAGCAGTAATATACAAAACCATAAGCTTTCAGTGCTGTGTATATTTATAACATCTAAAATACAACTAATCTTTCAGAGCTGCCCTTTCTCTGCATTGCAAAGGCAAAATATAGCAACTGAAAATGTAGACAAAATTTAAATCTTACTGCAGTACTTATCTTACATATCAATATATAACATGATGCTGCTTCATTTCATGAGCGTGACATTAATGTGCTGAGTGTCAAACACAGAGCATGACAACCAAAGGCTCATTTTCAAGATGTTAAACTCTCACTAAATGTTTTAGTATTTTATCATCCTGCTACTCTCCCCTTGTCTCTGTACAGTGTTTACATATCTTAATATACCTAATAGCTTTTCTCTATATTAACAGCATAATCATAATTTCTCTATTCCAACACTGTTTATGCTTTTTAATACTTTGTTTAATCTTACTTAGCCTATGTACTTGATTCTAAAAAATAGAGTGGGACTAGCAGGGTGCAGGGATGGTAAGCAAACAGAAAATACTATTTAAAGGAGGTGGTGGGGCTGGATGTACACACAGACATAGAGGAGAGGGGAAGAGGGTTTGTGGGGTGTATTGTGTGTGTTTATGCAGCAGGATCACACATCTCTTGCATCCAGGAAGCGTTTGTGTGAGTGTGGTGTCTGATGCGTGGAGGTGTGTGTGTCGGTGTGAGAGGAGAGCTTAGCTGAGCCTCAGACTGGCCATTTGGCGTTTCAGTGATAAACACAGGCAAAAGTGCCTTTCGTTGAGTGGAGACTGTGTTTTCCAGGTAATACAAGGTCAGGCCGAGGGGTGTGGCTAAAATCAGGGCTAAGACCAAAGACTGGCTGGCTGTCAGCATCACAACCAACAAGAAGATGACTAGCAGGCAGGGCAGGAAGAGAGGGGATGGATTTAGGAGGTAGCGGTGGACGGAGGTGGTTAGGTTAGAACAAGAGAGGGAGGACTGAGATGGGAAAGAAAACTTATCAAAAGGCAGAGAAGAGCGAGAGGGGAGGGAGGAAAACGAAGAAATCGGACAGATAAGTGAAGAAATCGAGGGGAGATGTAGTCGTGTTGGGTGCCAAAGGACAGCAGGAACCAAACTAATGAGTTTAGTAGGCAGGTAGCTCGTAACATATGTCACAAAAAGAGTCCATTTCAACGCCAAGCCGTTCAGAATTTGACATAATCTGTGTGTAACAATGCATTTGGGGACCGGCGCTGCTGACTTGGACATGGTGGGAATGAAAGAGCTCAGCTTCCTCGTTAATCCTGAGAATAGTTTCATGGGCAGACACCCGTTTCCATTCTTCCCCCAAATAGAGAGGAAACACAGGATGAAAGAAGCATATTTAACCACACCCCTCAGAGAGAACCAGCTCAACCAATTTGGTAGTCCAGCCTTCGCTCTGGTTTCAACCTGGCAGCTCTCCTCAAAACCGGAAACCTCCAAACTGCATGTTTGAGCGCTTGTGTTTGAGGAAGAGGTGGGAGGGTTTTGAGCGAGGTGGTCAACATCAGCCGACTGCTGATCGGAGAAAAGAGAGAGGGTGTTTGAGGGGAGGGCCCACAGGGCGTGTGAGGCGGTCACGTCATCGATAAGGTCTTCGTCTTCGGAAATGTCTGACAGGCCGTGGTCGAGCTCAGAGATCGTGTCGAGAGATGGGGGGAGGGAGGATAGTGAAGATGATGAGGAGAAGGAGAGAGGAAACATGAAGATTGACTAATAGAGGTAGATTGTAGAAGAGAGGAAGAAAGAAAAGGAAGGGAAGAAGGACACAAAGGGGGCAGAGAAGGTAGGAAACAAAAGGATAAACTCGTGCACAAACACCCACAACATGTTTCAGCAAGCAGTGAAGAAGTAAAATAAGGTCAACATAAAACAACCAACGCAATGTGCATTTAAAATATCATTTCATTTTTTTGTGAAATGATGAAGTGAAGTGATAAAAGCAAAAAAGGGGGGTGTGAATGAAAAAAGAGAGAGGGAAGAGACATAACATTAGTCAGTGAACAACACACCAAAACCAGGTTAAAGTGAACACAGGGTTGAACATAGTGCAGAGTGCAGTTGTGTGCAGAATCAGTGTCGACATGGTGCCACCACTGGACGAGGGGGTCAGATCCACAGTGCTGGGTGTGAACGAGGGGAGGCAGGAGAAAAGGAACAGTGGGGAGGAGGAGGAACAGGAGGCATGCGTGACATACAGTAATACTCTATATACACTAACTAGGACACTGCTGTTAGGCCAGAAGATGTCCTTTAAATTGTATATACCTGCCTGGTAGCCTTCAGTACTGTATAAGCTGCTCTACAGTTCTGTTAAAGGAAACTTAGGGGATGAAAAGTAAGGATGTAGAAACAAGATCAAACTTTAACATGTCACCGTTTGTCCTCACAAGCGTATAACTTCAGATGTAAGATGAAATCACAGTACTACTGCTGCATTGCTCCTCACGCTTGGCTTAAAATACATACAAAAACTGGATAAAACACATGAATTCAAAATTAAACTAAGAGATGCTTGTATAGGGATAGAAACATGGTGATTTTTCCCCCTCACACACATACATAACTTCTCTTGGACACATAAATGGTTCCTGTGGGATAATATGACAACAACAGAGAAAATGATTTGCTTTCTAAAATAACTATGTATATAGATTTTTCTTGTTATTTCTGTCTTGTTCTCTCTTTGCTACTTTTTCTGCCCACAGAAATGTTTCCACATATTGTGAAATTATCTCACACACCCACACAGACACACACCTTAGAGTCAGCGTGGAGCTCCAGGTGGGGATCACGGCCGTTCTCAGAGGCTTCGGTTATGCTGATCACTGGTGCTAATGAATGAGAAACAAAATAAATTTATAAAAAATAAACATCACAACAATTCAACACAATAAAACTGACTGATTCCTTCACTGAGAGATGCTTTATTTACTTGCTCAGTTCAAGGTCACTGGTTGACAAAAACACTTTTCAGATAGTAACTGATATCGTAGCTATTGCTGTCAGTTCTTGCTTTCACACACCTTAGTCTTATAGAAGCTGCATAAATATTCTTTTAAAAAGTAGTAGGTATGCACCGATACAGACTCAGACTTGTTACTTGTTAAGTTGATACAATAATTTTTATTCTGTTTCAACAAATTTGTTTCTGTGTTTAAAAACCTTTGTATTTAGTTGTTATATTTTGTTTTAAACCGTTACGAAAGCACCCCAAATTGCTCTGACAGTGTGCGAGTGAGCATTACAGATTACAGCCTGATGAGCAGTCTGCATCCCTGGCAAAAAAAAGACTAAATTTGAGGTATGAACTGGCAACAACTTGACATGGGTGTTGGCTTGCAGTGGAACAATATGCCCAGCAGGGGGCAGTGCAAGACAATAATAAGCTGACACATGTGAAACAGCAGCCCACAGCTGGATGAAGCAGGATCTGTGAGCTAATGTGGGAATAAACAGTGTGAGCAGGTTTCCCCAAATAGTTAAATATCTATTTGATGTGACAATGGCTCATTTAAAATATTCATCAGCGATCATGTTATGCAGAAAAATATTTCTCGAAGTTAAATTATTAAATGTGCTCACTGCCCATTTCTCTGCTGCGCCATGAAAGTGACTGTGTGCTGTATCTACATGCTGTATTTCTGTAACCGTGAAGACATATTTTTCTGTTTAAATACAAATAACATTCTTTCCATCTCTTTCTCTCAAACTCTCGCTGTGTGACAGGAAACATATGCTGCAGCTATTTCCTGTATCTGGTCAGACATTAGCACGTAACATCACACACAGAAAAACACAACCAATGCAAACCCTCCACCCACAACCCCACCTCCATCTGCCCATCATTCCTCCTGATCCTCTTCTTGTCTTTCTGTCCATTCATTCAATATTGAGTCAAGCAAAGCTAGAATGTCCTCAATGTGTGACTTACCTCCATCCAGACTACGGCTGATGCGTTTGGATGAGGTGCGTTCAAAGCTGGGCGCAGGTCGGTCTATGAGGGAGCTGGCCAATCGGGTCTGAGCCTGAGTTCGTCCACTGTAACGAAACTTTGAGCCCAGAGTCAAGAAGCGAGCCTTGGTGGGAGGTTCTGGTGCATTTAACCTGCAGACAAGAGACAGGCAGAAAACATAATTTTCAAAAATGTGCTACTTTGCAACATAATTTTACAGTCACAACTACACCGATCAAGCATCATATTATGACCACTGACATATTAAGTAAATAGCACTGATTATTTCTTCATTATGGCTTCTGGGATATATAAGGCATCAAATGAACCTCAAAATGTTCTCAAAGTTGATGTTAGAAGCAGGAAAAATGGAAAAGAGAAATGCATTGAATGAGTTTGACAACAAGAACCAAACTGTGATGACTAGAGGAACAAGGACCAGTCAAGGATTATTGATGCAGATAGGGAGTGAAGGCTAGTCCTGGTGGTCTAATCCAACAGACCAAAGAAGTTAATGCTGCTGAAGATAGAAATGTGTCAGACACCACAGCACAACTTCAGAGGTCAGCGGATAGGGCTGGGACCAACACAATATCAGGCAGGTACTCAAAATGTTATGTCTCTGTTTTGCCAGAGAGGCAAAGGCAGCTCTTCCCTGGACAGGATATTAAAGCTTATTCCTCTCTTCTCTTACACACAGACATATAAACACATCAATGAGCACCTGGTTCCTCTTTTGTGTTTTGCATTAGTGTATATGTGCTGCTCCTGAGCACCAGACTGGATAAAGAACTTGTTCTCTGGAAAGAGATCCAGCTTTTTGTTGAGCTTGACAGAACACAGTGTTCATAGTGTGTATTTCTACCTGAAAAAACTGTGATTCTCCACACAGACTTTCCACAGCCGTTTGGCAGATCGATGATTCTGGAGTTTGAATCCCACCGTGCTCTCAAACTGCTCTGTCTATTAAAGAAACACATTTACAACACAAATCATGACATTTGATTTGTATAGTACATGCAGTATGTTTTGAGTGCTGTGCTGCATTCTTTTGCGTAATAAAGCTCAGTATTTACAATGCACATACCTCTCCTGGTCTAATCTTTATGTAGAAGTTGTTCCTCTTGTATGAAATCTTGAGTATTTTTGGCCAAGCAAAGCGATTTATCCGGAGTCGGTCTTTGTAAACCAGGAGTCCGTTGGCGCACACACCCAGCATGATGTCCACGCCCTCAGAGTCCTGTCATAGTCAAGATTCAAATGAATTAAAAAAAGAACATTTCATTATGAAATAATTCATTAATCTCTGTGAATCTGTATAGGCTGCCTGTTTGTATAGATCAGATCTCACTGTACATCAATTGATTTTTAAAGTAGTCTGCTTAAGGTCAACAGAAAACTCAATTAGCACACAAACACCATCACTCAGTACAATTCAAACATGGTTAGCCGACAGTCTAACTCACTGATAAAGCTTTTAAGTCCAAGGCCATCTGGTAATGGTAGGGGAAGTATTGATTACAGTGGTAAATTTACACAGGAAAAATCTGCTGGACTAATGGAGGATATTGATAGTGGACAGTTTGACTGGGACACATAAACACATCACATGGACTTGACATGCCAGCAGCTACTTATCGCTCTCTGTGCTCCTAGTCGAGATACATTTTAGCACTTTGGCTTGGACACACTGGCAAAATGGATTTCATGGGAAAACAATCTCAAACGGCTGCAACAACTAGTGCTTGATACCAAGAAAACTTTAGTGAGTCACACAACACCAGCATGCATTTGCACCTGTCCTTTTCTTACTGTGACATGTCAAAATGTCTGGTTTATAACACTAAAACATCTGGTGTCCCATGATAAGTACATTTGGCCTATTGTTTGCAGGTAAAAAAACAATGTTAGCCAATAAATCACCTTTCATTTATGATGGAAAAAAGTTTTATTTGCAAAGTATCTCAATGCGATTCATATCATTTAGTATGATATACAGTATCTGAAAGGGTAATGAAACTTGCACAACAAATTAATAGCACAGGACAGAAATAGATGTCCCTTGAATTCCCACAACTTTGGTATGCCAGAAAAAAAGATTTGCAACATCTGAAACACTCTCTCTCTCTGCTCCCATCTTTTCCCCTGGTGCTTCTCCCTCTGTGTTGCAAACAAGTGGAGCGTGCTCTTAAAGGGCCCTCGTCTCTTTCTCTCTTTCAAGGGTCCGTCCTCATCCCTCTCTAACCTTATCTCTGTCCATCATGTCTTTGTCTGCTCTGTATCCTAACTCTCACATCCTCTCTATTTTCAGACTCTCTCTTTGCATGTTTCCCTTTTTTCCTGTCCACCGTGCACAAAGACACAAAAACCACACATGGAAACATGCCCGCACTCTGCTGATGACCTGCTATCCCAGTGAGAGGGACTGGCTGTTCCCATGGCAATGGCCTCACTGAGTGTTTGTACAGCTGACGCACACACAAACACGAAGACACACTCATTCCACATCAGAGAAACTGTGTGAGTCCCCTGTTGTCAAGTACAACAGAAATGAGTGGATTCATTCATTTGTTCATACCTTAGCATGGTGCAGGTCCACCCCATACATGGACAGTTTCTTCGCATTTTCTAGAAACTGGGTGTCAGCCTGTGCTGGTGTCATTCCCCTAAACACCCGGGAGAGGCACGTTACAATAAACAGTAGTATTGTAGCATAAATCCATAGTGTTTGAAATATATGGTACCATCATTACAGGTGTAACAAATCTACAGCATTTAAAGACAAGAAAAAAAGTGTCCGATTTAGTTTGTCTCTGACCTGTGAGACTTGTGGAGTTCAAGAATCTTCTCCTCCATCTCTTTGTTCTGGTTGGGTGCAAAGGTCAGCTGACTGACGCTGTCCAGGGGCCGAGGCTGGTCAGGTTCATAGTCACCAAATTCTGCCTGTAAACCAGAAGGAAGCAGCCAACAGATGTATATAAATGCATAAAACAAAGCAGGGAAAGTCTACTACAGTACACAGTGTATTCTACCTGCAGTGTGTATGACCCCAGCAGAGCGTGGGTGACAAAGGAGCAAGGCAGTCGACCCGAAGCCACATCTTCACGGAGTTGCAGACACAGCAGGTACCTACGAGAGGCAGAGAAGGGGCAACAGGTTGGGTTTTAGTTGAAACTAAATCTACTCCTCACAAAAAACTTACTCAAAGGCTTTCTTTGAACTGAAACTGGCTCCATTGTTCATGATAATAATAAAGCTAACCAAGCAGCCAGATTTCCTCCTCTGAGCACAGGATTAAATGTCTTCTTGGTGTTTGTTGCAGAATTTTCTTAGTGTGCTGGTACACTGGTTAGTTGGGATAACCTTAGGTTGAATCCTCACCATGACAAACCCAAACTCAGATGCATGATGTGGGTTTGCAGCTCGTGAATTGACTAGTGGTTGTGTGGATTTACTGTCCCCTGCTGTAAAGCTCTGTGGATGAATCCATTATGTGAATGAAGCTTCTGTGTGAATGACCAATTCAGACACCTCAGGGTGCTGCTAAATGTCATTCAAAGTCACTTTGGCGGTGCTGACATGGAGGCTTGCACCACAGACATCTAGTTACAGGGCTTCTCTTCACTGAGCAAACACATTGCCTTAGAATAATAATGTATTTTATCATTATTATGGGTGGAAAAAGATATTAAATTAAAGGCATTACTTTCCATTATATATATATATATATATATATATATATATATATATATATATATATATATATATACACACACACACACACATACAATATAAAATAATATTGTGTGGCAAACCCTGTGAAAAACAGGTGTGAAAAAAAAGATGAAGTTACACTCCTATAAAAAGTTGAGCAGAAATGGAGCCACACAGTGCAGGTGCTTGTCCAAGTGAGTGTATGCGCGTTAGTGAGTGTGTCCTCGATTAGCCTTTAGCTGCTCGCCCCATTAGACATACACTCCAACCTAAACTCTGTGTGCTTGGAGCATGCCTGCGTTTGTGTGTGTGCATGCATATGTGCAAATATAAATGAATTAGCAATGTGACCAATGCCACCTCGTGTGTGGTTGTTTGAGGTTTTTTTGTTTTTTCGTTTACGACACAGCTTTAGATATGCAATTTAAATCAACCTTTAAAGTAAAATTTTAGGGTTACACCAAGCAGTATATTCACAATGGGGCAAATGATTAATGTTAAATAAACTTTTAATTGACTCCCAATTCTGGTATTCCCCACAATACTTTTAGCATCTTTCAGCTCATTGTTTTGGTCTCAAAGCATGTTTCGGTTCACTCTCACGGCTCTCATCAAACCCCAGTCAATCCAGCAACAGTTAGCAGCTGCTGTCTGCAAAAAAGATGATAAACTGACACAAACTGGTAGTGAATGCATTTAGCAGCTACAGAGGTAGTGAAGACCAAAGCTAGATTTATGCTGCATACCTGCCTCAATCAGTCAACTTACAATCATGGCAGTCCAAAATATCCTAATAGATATTTCTGTGAATTTGTCAATTATTATAGTGAGATTTGGCTAAAAACATGTTTTGTGAGGTCACAGTGACTTTTGAGCAACAAAATCTGATCAGTTCATCCTCCAGTCTGAGTGGACGTTAAAAGAAATTCTGCCCAGGTATTCCTGAGATAAAACCAGAATGGACCAGACATACATACCGATGACCTGAAAACACAACGCATGATCTAAATGCATAAAAAAAGGAAAAGCAAACGAATGAACACTGGACTTTTACTGTGTGTGCACCTGGTAATGTCCTCAGTGAGAAGCGAGGGGTCTGGAGGGTAGAACTTGACACTGAATGCAAACTGCCAGTTGTTACCTGGTAAAAGAGAGATTTGTTCAGTATTGATCACAGTGATTTACAACACAATCATGCATAGCTATAGAGATATCCGTATATATGAGAATAAGTCCAAAATGGAAGTCAGCATTTGTTTCTATGTAATTCCATCCATCCCTCTGCCCATTTGTGAGTGTTTGAGAGACAGAAGTGGGTGTGAGCGAGGGCAACTAATGCACACACAGCAGATCTGGTATTGCATAATGTCATTTTGGCTTCGCCAAATACCAAACTGTAATCTTTATCATCATCATCAGAAACAAAGACATACAAAATCACTATACTTTTCCTCTTCTCATTCCTGCAGGAGGCCATACTGCCCGTCTGCCATCATCTCCTCCCTGTGTCGCTTGGCTCCACCCAACAACAGCAACAGCATATACGAAAGCACACTCAATATAACATGGAGATCACGTCGTCTGGAAAATCCCATCCGGTAAAAGCTGACATCACATCGAGACCATTTCCCCCTTCAAGGTCACACACAATGCACAATATTAACAGTATACCACACATTCTGTGGAAGTGATTTAATATTTGATCGCCACCTGCAGACACAAGCCATGTTGAAGACTTTAATTTTCATATTCCTCAGGAATGGAAGCATTTTGCTTTTTACCTCGAAGCGCATTAACCCCTACGAGGCAAATGTGCACACATAGCACACACACAAACACATAAAGCCTTTACAGCTGCACCCAACGGAACAGCATGAATGGTGACCACAGTGCAATTTGAAGGAACTCACCACCCTGTCACTGTTATTAAACTGAGGAACAGAAGCAACACATGAGATGACAAACAGAAATATTAATTTTCCCCTTCATTCTGGCACAGTGTTTTTTCTTATTCTTCATCCACAGATTTCATTGTTGTTTCATCACTGGTGTGTGTCCTGTTGGCTGCACTAAGTGCTTTGGGAGTCTCTCATGACCATTTCATCTCCTCCTCCATGACCACGTGCCGCCCATCAACCCACCCCATGACGTGCAGAATATACACACTAGCACATAAACTCATACTGATACATATACACATCATGTCCCTGACCTCCCTATGTCCTCTACACTCCCCCTGGAAACAAGTCATCCTCTCATCCACAGGTTCCCCCACCCAGTCTTTTTTAGGGTGACTTATTCCTTTATAAGGATATGTTTCTGTATAACATAAATATTGTGCTGAAGTAAATTGATGAGTTGCATTAAAAATGTAGGAATTTGACTCTAAATATTAAAAAAAACACACACACATACACAGGCAGCTGCTGTTTGCTCTCACCATAGAAAGTGAATTGGGTGCAGACGCACTATGACAGTGCACTGACAGCGTCTGCATTGTGAGGCACCCAACACCATAAATGTTAGTTTGATTGTAAAGAGAACATGTGTGCTGCCGTTAAACATTAAACAGCCACATGCTGGAGCGGTCTAATGCCTGGAATAAATCCAGACTCCTCCGCCTTTCTGCTTGACTTCAGCTCCGTGACTCCAAGAGCCAGAGACGAAATCTTATTCTCATTATCTGTCACAATTTAACTTGCATGGATACAGATTTTACTGGGCTGATTTTATTTCTGCCATTTGTTACAATGGATGTGACTGCTGAGATTTTTGAGGATCAAGTTTCATAATTATTGTCTAATTCTTCAGCTTCATGGGGTTTTTCCCCTTTTACTGTTTCTGCTGTAACACTTTCCTCAACTGTTCTCCACCTTCCTCTAATCATCTATTTCATTCTGCACATTTACTTCAAATTTGTTTTCTTAAACCATGATGTCACAAACAAAGCATAGACACACCCTCACAGCTTTGGTCAAAGTGAGCTGCATTGTGGACTGGAGTCTAGACAGAAGCTTCACACCACTAAAAAGCAAAACACTGAAACTCTTATTAACAGTGAATGTTAGTCCAACTCCTCCTCTTGCAGGTGACAAAAGCAACAGTTTTGTTTTAGATATTTAAATCACAGGACGGTCTAGGGGGACTTAAAACACACATGCAGCAGCTTTGATCTTTCCAAAAATGATTCAAGGACCCATAAAAGACAATCGTTTTAGATCCCAGCCTGGCATGTAGTGACGTACAGTGGTGACGCTGATGGTAGTTGAGCGCTGAATGGCGTCAAGCCTGTCATTTGTGTGGCGGTGTGACTGTTTGCACACAAGCAGAAATATCCAACTCACATTATATGGCCTCCATAAACATTCTCACAGACAGAAAAGACGTACATAAATGAACACATGCAGCTAGTTGAATTCCACTCATCCATGAACCACAGACTGACACAGCCACAATAACACAAGCATGCATGTTCACCACACTACCTCACATATACTAACTCTAAAATAACACTTTATGAGCCAAAATGATATGTTTTTACTGAGCCCCAAGTTTCAGTGCTTTTAAAAAGAAGAGGCTAGACGGACACACCGGAAAAAAAATAAGAGTTATTGGCATATTCTTAAATAAAACCCTCAGAAAAATATGTTTGTGGGACAGCTAAACAATTTGTAATTAAATCCTCAACTGAGAGAAACAACAACCTGATTAATGTCAATTCTAACAAGATTGTGTTTGCACTTATGTCAAACACAATTGTTAAGGGCACCTGCATGCTTTCAAAATAAAACAAAGCTGTAACTATGCCTGGGTGCTCCACACACTCGACAACTGTCTGTCAACAAAAGAAGAGGCGGCGCACGTCGCCCTGCATTTATAAGTTAACAACAGTTAACAAAGAGATCGATAAATAATGAAGCAGAGCGATGATATTTTGGTAACCTCTTCCATGCTATCAGCTCTGGCAAGATGGCTGTCGTTTTGGTTTCACATGTCTCTGGCTTTGTTCCTGACGCTGTTTGTCTTTCCTTCTTTTCTTTAATAAGGGGATACTTGAATTCTTTTTATTCATTAATTATTTATATTTTATTCATTCAATTCAATTTGTTTTTTGGCCGAGAAGCTGGGGCTGTGTAGTGTGAAACAAGCTGTTAAGGTGGGCACAGATGGATGGATAGAAATGTAAAGGAAGCCACAAAAATTAAACTTACTACGTATCTGTCTCTTGATTTCCTTAGTGGGATCCAACCAGCACTGGAGTGAATGAGCGAGGGGAAAGTGAGAGAGAGAACGAAGAGAGTTAGCCTCTGTCGTGAAATAAGTGTCACAAGACACTATACAGACATCCATGTCTTGAGTTTCTATGTGTGTACATTACTGACGTATGTGGCACACAGTACTTCCTGTGTGTGTGTGTGTGTGTGTGTGTGTGTGTGTGTGCGTGTGTGTGTGTGTGTGAATGCATACCTTCTGTTCATGGCTGTCCATGTATGAGAGTCCAAAGTAGTCTTTCTCCATGAGGTTGAGGTGCTCACACACCTTAAAGAACAGGAACTGGCCCTTGGCACGTTTCTGCAGTGACAGACAGATTCAAATCCAAACATTGAACATAACTTCATGATTTGACACATCAAAAAAGATTAAATGTTTCGGCTGTCAAGTTTCAAACGCCATTCTAGTTTGAGATAAATGATTGAGAGAATATGATTAGTTTAAAGACCCATTTTTGATGTAAAGAGACACTTGTTCAATTTTCTATCAATGCATCTGTTTCATTACATCTGTCCCTTCTATTCCTCTTTTTCTCCATCCCTCCATCTGTCTCTGGGCAACGCATTCCTCCATAGGCCCGACGGGGGCCTTGGCCATAAAATCCTCCACACTCAGCTATGACAATGACATTTAGCACACATCCGTGCGAGGAAAGCGCTAATGTGCATGCACGCAAACACAGAGCAGCGACCTTTAGACAGCCAGAAGGTCAGACAGAGAGCGGGTGGGGAAAAAAAGAGAAGAAAGATGAATGAAGTAATTAAATAATGTTCATTTCTTTTCCGTTAGTCAGAACAGCTTCAGTCTGACACTGTGCACACACAGAGTGGTGTTGCAGACAGAGTCGCAGATGGGGAGCGTGGTGAAAAGTGGAAGGAAAGAGGATGAAAGAGTGCATTTTTCTTCTTGTCCTGGGACAGCTGAAAACATCTGCGGTATTTTCCTATACTTGGTCAAACACATGCGCCACATTCAAGCACTTACAGTAGAGTTGCATTCTGAACGCCTGAGGAATGTGCGACCTTTTCAGGGTTTGTGTGTCGGTGCCAGTGTGCCTCCAAGCAAGGCACTACCTAGGAACGATTGGCACTTGTCCGTGAGTGATTGTTTCCCCGGAAACATAAATGATAAATGTCAGTTGTGTGGCCTTAAATCCATCCATCACCAAGAACGAACCAGCTCAAACTGCAAGACTGAGATAACTGGAGTCATAAATATAATCATGGGAAAGAATAAAACCATATAATATCATATAAGTAGCTACAGAGATGAGGTGTGCATCTTGTTTTTTTATGTCTGCAGTAACTACGCTGCACCTAATACATGCAAAAGCTACTTGTCTCATGTCTGAAACCTGATGAAATTCTGTGAAACGCTACTTAAACCGTGTGACACTAAAATCCTGCTGAAACCAATACTATTGAAATTCTTAGAAACAGCATTAAGACCATGTGACACTAAGACTCTCCTCTGAAAACCCACCATTAAAGGGAGGCAGAAAATGTTCCATTACACAGGCATTACAACTAATAAAACATACATTAAGTTATTGCACTATAATAAAGTTGATGCAATCGGTTAATAAATAGGACAGATGGATGGCAGAAGAATAGAGAGTTAGAAACCAGTGTGTGTTTGGTAATGTGTGTGCTTTATTGTGTGTGTTGAACGCCTGCTGGGCAAAACACAAAATTTAATCTCTGGAATGCATTGTGCATCTCTCCCTCTCACGACCCAGCTATGCCAGTGTGTGGAGGGTGGAATAGATGGAATAGATGGATATGAGTGTGTGTGTGTGTGTGTGTGTGTGTGTGTGCTTCAGGACAATAGCAGTTAGTCGCAGTATCAGCGTTTTGTGTTGCAAGACAAAGCAGCTACTGTTCAAATGACCGTAGACACTCACAGGCTCACTGCTGGGCGTTGGCACACTGTTGATTAGGTGAAAGGGCTCGCTAGTTAAAACCCGCAAACCAAAAATGGGGAAAATTTAGACATTGTCCACTGTTCTCCTGAGGGACACTTGGACAGCTTCCTACTGAAAGAGCATGGTGCTTGGGAACTAGGTGTTTAACCATATAACTATTAGGGGTGGCAATCACCAACATGTTAATAACATTTACATTAAAATCAAAGCATAATTCACTATTATTTATTTATTTTATTAATTTATTTATTTTTTGGCTTCTATTTTGTCGCGTCCACGCACACTTATACTTACTGCCAAAGAACGCAGAAGAACGGACGCAAGATGCTTCAGAATTGGTTTGTTTTATTTTGAAAAACTCACAGACATTTACATTTCAAATGTAATGTGGACCTGTGTAAAACAAAATTTAAATATCACCAGAATTATGAGTTAACACGTACGAGCTAAGCATGCTAGCGCAGCTATTCAGACTGATGCTAACGGCTAACAGGCTAAAGCTAAACTATTTAGCAGTGATAAAGTGTCCACAGACCTGATGATGACACTAAATGGAAGAAGTGAACTATGGCACTTGTGAAATGGGTGTCAGCTGACTGCAGACCAGTCAACATCATGAAGACTCTGGTCTAAGAGACGTACCCTGCTTGATGGTTGTCAACTGCAATTATTGTTCATGATATATCATTGCTGATATACTTTTAAAAAAATATCTTGTGAAATGCAAAATATTAGAAATTCAAATGTACAATAAAAAGTGATAATCGCGATTAATGATTGAAATGACTCAGTCTTCAAAGTCTTCAAATTATTGTGATTTTTCAGCTGCAAATGAAGCAGTTTGTCAACATCTGTTTTACCTCAAATACAGTTTTCATTCGAAGTGAAGACAGTGGAGTTGATTGGATTTCTCGTCATATTACTTATTTTTATGGCTGTAAAGACTCTCAGTCATGTCCACTACACTCCCCAGGTCAGTTCAAGGATTTATTCATCTCACCCTAGATTTCAAATGAAGTAAAAAAAAAAAAAAATGGATTCTTACTTTACTTAAAAAGTAACAGCAGAGCCTGTGACTCCAGTATGTGACGTTGTTAGTATCTATATGAGTGTGTGCACGACTAGTGCTTGTTAGGGAGTAGCAGATGTAGAACACTAATCTGGTGGGACCCCCATAATCTGCCAGGTTTGTGTGTGTGTGTGTGTGTGTGTGTGTGTGTGTGTTGGTCACCAGACAAGCCCCTGTAGCGTGGCTCTGCTTTGCTCTGCTTTTATCCCTTAAACCACGCCCTAAACTATGTGAGCCAGTGCTTCTGCCATATCTGCACTTTGAGTCAGAAAGTTAAATACACACACAGACACACACACACGCACACTGATCCTATTAGCAATTACATCATTGACACAGTGGTGCTCACGTGGCCTACTTGCCTAGCAGCATAACATAAGAGCTCTCCGTCTATAGAAACTTTCAAAATAAGATGACTTAAACGAGTACCAATGATCAGCTGAAGTGACCTCACTTCAAACAGCAATGCTGATAGTTAAAGGGACCATTTTATCTTGCACCGCAACACATCAAGGAAAACATTAAAGTGGAGAACTACACCCATGTTGCAACACATTCTGTGATTTGGTACACATGGGCCAGAACACATCGGTTTAACCCCATGTGATCAGAACATAACTATCCACTTATTCTTCCAATCCAAACACATGATGTAACAATTTGCAGCAGCATGGCAAAACATTGGAATGGCACCAAAATGCATTTACAACCCAAACACATCTCCGTCAGTCTTACCTCCACCTCGCAGGTGAAGTCGGTCCCGTCCAGGAGGCTCACATGACACACGACCAGCTTCATCTTGGTCTTCCTCACCAGACGAAGAGGAGACTGGAAAATGGAGGTCTGGCCTTCCCCTCCTCTTCCTTCTTCTTCACCTTCCACCTGTCCTCCCTGCTCCTGCTTCTGCTCCTGCTCCTCTGCTCCCTCAGGAGTCACCTCTGGACTTTTCTCTGCACTCTCTTCTACCTTCTCCTCTTTGGCAGGCTGACGGGAGTTTAGATGAAAAAAAAAATAGATTGTTAGAAACACAGGACTCCCCCAACGTGATCGTTAGAAAAAACTCCTTTTATCATTTGTTCAGGAACATGAAGGAAAATTCTCCAAAAATCTGACTGTCCGAACCGAGACTGTTTTCTCTATCACTCTCCTTTTCTTCTTTTCTGCATTTGCTCTTATAAACTGCAGGCGTTTCTTCTGGCCTGATTACTGAAATGTTGATGTCACTGGGTGGGCTTAATGTGATCACTGGATGGAACAGTTCATGTGTTTGAGGGAGAATGGCTTTGTGTGTGTCTCTCTCTTGGCTGAGCAGCAGCTTTAAACAGTTGGCATGTGCCGCTGTGAATTATCAGTGGACCTTTATAATGTGCAAGCCTCTATGAAAGATGCTGTCTGACCAACAACATCTGGGTTTACAGCTTAATGTGTAAAAGTGTTACTGAAGTCTGTCTGCCAACAACACTGAGAGGTTGACTGACAAAGGAGAACATTTGTTTATACAAATCACCAGCTAACTGTTGGCAGTACTTCCACCTCTGATTACTAACCCTCAGTAATTTGCTGTCAATCCAATATGATCAGGGCTGGGTAGCGTTCAAAATGTTTTGACAGATGCCAATTTCGGTACTTTTGTTTCCATAATGGTTACAGAACAAAACTTTTTTTGATACCTGATATTTGAAAACAATGATTTCAACTCAATAAATTATTTTGTGTAATTTGGGCTTTATCATGGTAGACATACTAGACAATGGTCTGATGATCAACAAGCACAGTCTGCTACAAGTTACTCTTTTGGACCTGGGGAGTGGGTGGGGAGAGTTTGCCTTAGGGTGTGTTCACTGGAAGTCAGGACTTAGATCAATGTAACCCCAAAGTTTCGTACTCCCAGCGCTTCCCAGCCTTACAGACGTACAACAAAACATGTAGCTACTGTTGACAGTAGGACATAGCATGAATTCTATGTCAGGCTGATGAGAATAATCCAACTTTCTGACACAAACCTTGTCTTTTAAAACCACAAGTTGTTGTTTTAACACTTACAACATTACAAACATAATGTGTAAAAAAGTAATAAGCTTTAGACCACTTTGATCAATAAGCCAAGTGGTAAAAATTAAAAAAAAGGAACTAGCTGCTGATTAACCCTTCTTTTTAAAAGTAGAGCCATCTCGCTACCCTCTCATCTCTGGGGAGACTTGCACATCCACAGCACTGACAGGGTAACCTGCAGCAGGTAAAGACATATAAGTTCATGAGACTGAGCATTTCAATTATCCTGGAAACAGCAAATTAGTTGAGTGGCTTAAGAGAGGAGGTGGGCGAAATCCCAACATTACATTGTGCATGTTTGAAAACAAGGTGGTCAACAGTTATTATTTAATAAGATAGAGAGATGGATGAACTGACATCATCTGTGAACCTTCAGTCAGTCTAACAGGAGACTCTCTGTCTACTCTGTCTAATAGGCTGCGTATGATTCATACCTCAGTGTCTGCGCTGGCGGTGGAATGACTTTCTGCTTCTTTATCTGCTTCTTTTTCCTTCACTTGCTCCGACTTTACTGTCTCCTTCTCATCCACTTCCTCTGCGTGACCGTTCACTTCTGGCGTTGGCCCGTCCTCTTCCTGTGTCACCTTACTGACTTCTTCCTGTGTGGGTGGCACCTCCTTAGTTGGGGAAGTCTTCATGAAATAAAAAAAAAAAAAAAACAATATTAAACCCTGATTTCGGCATAAAGCTGCAAACATTAGTAAGACTATAATACAGTATTTTTACCTGGCTCTGAGACTTCTGTTTCTTAAGCCATGTTGGCAGGTAGCGAGCTATTCCTTTTCCGTCTTTCCCCTCTTTCTCCTTCTCTTTTTCCTTCTCCTCTCCCTCAGCGTTGGCTACTTCCTGGGTTTCTTCCTTACTCTTCTCCGATTGGTCCGGCTGAGTGGCCAACTCTTCAGCTTTCTCCTTTACCTCCGTCTCAGAACCCGCTTCTGTTGTCATGGTGACACGTTGACCTGAAAGGCGATGGAAAATCGTTAGACTCAAGCGACTGAATTATTTTTGATGAAGAATATCACACACCCATTCTTGTTCTGTTTATCTAATCTTGAAGGAACTTAAATGGTAATTAATGGCATTCATATCTTGAAAAATAAGAGCATTTTCTTTTGGCTGCTGGAATATCACAGAGGCACAGCTGGGGGAAAAAAATCAAGACTGCCCCACTGAATTTAGCACAGACATAAATTTTTCATGACACGCAACTTGAATTTTAGTCTGTGCTATCTTTAATAAATGAGCCACATGTGCAATGATTTACTCTTACTATGAGACAGAATGGTGAACAGAAAAAAATCTGGAAATATAAAGTCATTAGGTCTTCTAGCCATGATGTAGGGAATAATAATAGCCTAATAATAACAACAACAACGACATGTATTAAATATATATGGGTTTTATAAGTTATCTGGTTGTCTGGCTTACAGCTGTAAGCACATGAGCTCATGGCTGTTTGAAACATTAGCTCTTGGATCTGACTCTCTTTTACACAAGTACACAAAAACACACCGTTTTAGGGCGTTATTATGTCACACAATGAGTTTCATCTGGGTCAACAGCTGGTTACAAGGCATCACACACACATACACACATAGTGAAAGAGGGGAAATTACTCAATTCTTATTATCTGAGTCATTGGTTTTAGCCCACAGCTGTGGTCAACACACGCGCACACACACTTCAACCCAAATATCTTTGGCAGTGCTGTCCACACACACCCCATCACAGCAACACACACAGTTATTCAGCGTGACAGTAATTTGTTTATAACACTGGATGATTGTGACATTGGTCTTAAGGGGAAGTTGAGGTCAGGATGTGTAAACCTGCCTGTTGAGAGTGTCTACCTGCGTACACACAGTCTGATTTCTCCTGGAGTTTTTCCATAGCTTCAGACTGAAGGTTAAGCATGATTCATGCACTATTAAGTCATCCACTATCCTTTCAATTAAGCCTTTCTCAGCCTGTTTTCCCTCACTCTCTCCCTGCCTCTATTGTTCATTATCGTCTGCATTTTACTTTCTGACCATCTTACCATTTCTCTGACTCTTTTCTGCCTGGCTGCCACCTTCAATAAGAGAGGACACGCAGTGCAGCAGTGGTGAGCAGGGAGAGGGGGAGTAAAAATAGAACAGGTCTCCTTACGCATGATCGGCTAATGAGGCGGGGAGGGGAGGAGGGGAGATGGATAGAAAGAGATGTGTGTTTGTAGGTGTGTGTACAAACGTCAGAGAGGCAACATAACGCTGTTTGTGCTGGCACAGATAAAGAGAAAGAAGACAAATACGGCTGATTTATGTTTTATCAAAAGGGAATCCCAGTGACAGAGAATTTAATCCCTGTTGAACCACCTTGGCACTGGTCAATGTGTAGCTATGTGCAGTGCAGTCATTGAGACACTGTTACACAGGCGATCCAAATATGTTTTTAACAACTTGAGCAAACTGTTGTCCCTGTGCGGGTTTGCACCCATCCATCCATTTTCTACCGCTTATCCTCATAGGGTCACGGGGGGACTGGAGCCCATCCCAGCTGTCTTAGGGCGAAAGGCCTGGAGAAGTCACCACCTCATCGCAGGGCAGACAACTACTCACACACTCACATTCACACCTGTGAAAAGTGCATGCTTTTGGATGGTGGGAGGAAGCCCGAGTACCCGGAGAGAACCCACGCAGACACCGGGAGAACATGCAAACTCCATATAGAAAGGCCTCGGGCTAGGATTCGAACCCGGTACCTTCTTGCTGTGAGGCAACAGTGCTAACTGCCTAAGGTGACAGTGCTAACCACTACACCACCGTGCCACCCTGAATGCACCCCATTGTGCTAATTTACAGTTCCTCGTCCTTCTGTGTGGCAGGTTAGGTTGATTGGTGACTTAATTGGCCCTAGGTGTGAATGGTTGTCCATCTCCATACTCCAGACGTGTGATGGTGTGGCAATCTGTCCAGGGTGAATGAATGAACGCTTCCTTGCGTCCTCTATCCTTTCATGACTCAGAAACCACGGTCATGGCTAGAAGGTAAGAAGCAGTTTGCAAAACTCTCACAAGATGGTTACGGTCAGGTATTGAGCTTAAACAGTTAAAGGTATAGTTGTTCAGAAACACTTTTTGTTATACTGGGTGAAATGGTCCTTCCACCCTGAGAGCAGTCAATACATTATGTGTTCAGAAAAAGGAATGAAAAGAATCAGACCTCTGTGGTAGCTGTAGGACTGTAAAAACTCTGACCAATCCCTGCCTTTTGGTCTGAACGGAAAGAACCAATCATGTTTAACTGTTGCTGGAAATACTGAGCACACTCTGCAGAAATAACAAGTTAGCAGGAGAGGGAACGTGGCTTTGGACAGAGTATTGATTGGAGGGGGTGGAGCTTAGAGGAGGCTTAAAAAGGGGTTTCAAATCTTGCTAGCTCCCTTGCCAGCTCTCCAAGGTTACCAACTATTGCTTTAAGGTTAGAATGGCTTGTCGCACAGCAAGCCTTACATTTTGTGAAGTGTTTGCTCGATTTTGGTTTGTGGTTTACCTTTCACATGCAAAGAGAAATAGTTCCCCCTTAAGGGAGGGAACACATGGGTGTACCCTACACGGAAGTCTTTACTCAAGTGGTGTGAAGTAAAAATGCAGCACCACCACATAGTTGCTCAAACTGAAACTATGGAAACAAGGATTTGTGATCTGGCAACTCCATCCTCACATAGTCATTGAGAGGAGCTGAGACAGAAGGAAGCGACACAACACCTAAGTATAATGAAAAGCACTCATTGTGTTTCTCAATGGACTAGCTAGCAGTGTATCTCTGTGTGTGTGTGTGTGTGTGTGTGTGTGTGTGTGATGGTGTGAGTTGGCATCACAGTGCAGCTTTCTACAAGATGTCCGTCACGGCCTCTTAGGTCTGCTTTAAACCGTCCTCTCTCTCTACAACTGAGGACCTTGTTCTTCCTCTCTCACAACTTTCTAAATCACCCTCTCTTTCTATCTTCTACTCTCCTGTCTGGGGTGCCTCTTTTCTTTCTCTTTTTTTTTTCCACTAAATCTTCACACTCATCTCTCTCAATCCCTTTCTTCCGGTCCCCTTTTCAGTCGTCCACTCACATTATCTCCCCCTGAACCCCCTCCTCTGCCTCTCTTCATCCCACAGTCCATATAAACAAACAGCAGACTTTATTACAGCCTCTCTTCATATACACATCATGCACTTACACACACACACACACACACACACACACACACACACACACACACACACACACTGAATGGTTTATGGCAGTAAAATTATCTGCACAACATCTACTGTAAGTTAGTGTTAGGGAGATGGCAGTTATGACAGCACAGTGGCAGCAGTCTAATGTGAAAGGGTTAAATATGCCGTCAGCAGACCTGCGTCATGAACTCCTGTATGAAAGGGGTTGAACTTTCTTCATCTGTCTAGAGGCAAGTGCTCTTATCTGAGAGAAAAGCCGCAAATACAAACTTAAACACACAGCTAGTCCTGCCAGCTGAGTTTTCCTCTTCATCTTTCTCTCCGTTGACTATAAGCTTACATCCGCCTGCTGCTTGCTCTTGAGAGCAGCTTATCGGTATTTATTTTGGTTTTAGCTTGTATTCATTAATCTTATTATTCGCTTAGCTCAATGAGATTATAATGTTTTCTTGAACACGCATTCCACCTGCAGTAGGTATTCGACATGCTAGAGGAAAAAGTAACATATACAGGGATTGACAACGACAGTGACTGGACCCTTAAACGTTCAGTAACCAGCTCCTTCAAGCTTCACTTTTCATCCATTCAAAAAATGGATGAATGCTTGAATGAGTGGTTAAATTAATTAATGGCCTTACCTACTGTTGTTTCTGCTCCTTTTCCACTGTACCTCTGTTCCTTTTGCCCCTCTTCTCTTTACTTCCTCTCACCTCCTGTTTGTTTCCTTTCTACTTGTTCTCACTTTTCTTTCTTTTTTCTCTCTTTTATCTGTCTTTCCCATCACTTCCCACTTAGTAAATGCCTGCCCTACAAACCGTCATTGCCATTTTCTCTCCTCCATCCTCTCTCTTGTCTCGCCCTTGGGACTGTCGCTCTGAGAAACAAGGGCGGAAAAACGGGGGGGGGGGATTGGGATGGATGAAAGAGAGAGGAGCGAGAGTGCAACCACTCCTACCGTGCCAGATTACTAATGGATACTAGCGTTCACAACACTGAGCCATTACTTCATGCTCTTGTCCTGTGATACTTTGCAATTACTAGTAAATATTCAATTAAACAGAGACCGCTCAGACAATAACAGCAGGGAGGGAAGATGCTCCGTCTGCTACAGCTTCCTATTTGGGCTAAAGATCCCTGTGATGAGTTGCGCTGACTTTGACAGACCACATTCCCCATATGAGACCATGTCCTCATTTCCACATTTAGTGTTTTACACTTTAATACACCATATATTGCACAAATACAAACACTACAACTCTCCCACTTACAACTTTATTGCTGTCTGTCTGACTTTTAAAAGTCGTCATAGCAACAACAACTTTCTGACCTGACCTGTGGGCGAGAGATATAAATCAGATCAAATAAAGCAGATATGACAACTCACTACATAACAAAATAAATAATATGTAACCACCCAGCTTGCTCTTAAAAGGGCCGAGCAGGGGCAGAGAGGGGAGGAAATGGTTTCCAGGGCAACAGCATTCATGGACTACAACAATAAATCCCCATGGAGACAAGAGATTACCGCGGCAAAAAACACAGATTAGTGGACGAGCGTAGAAGTGACAATAGAGATTATTGCCGCGCCTAAACCCATTTCAGACCACATCAGACTTACAGCAGATATTACACGCTGGACTGACAGGAAGTGCAGCAGCAGCAAACACCCCCCCGTCTTGCTGATGCGCCGCAGCACACTGAGAGATGCTTGTATCCAGCAGTTAACCTGCTCCATTTGGTTTTGTGCCATTTCATGTTCAAACCAAGCTCCTCAGGTTCTAATACTTGATCCTTCATCAAGGCAATCAAGGGAGCAACACCTATAACTTCATACACCTTAATTAATAAACAATCCACAAAGACAAACGGCAGAAAATAGCAAACTCATCCTACTGGTTTATTTTAACCAGATGTCATTTTCCACCTCAGTCCCAACCTGTAAAAGGATGTGACCGGTTGTGATTTTTCTGGGGTTATCTGTATTTTTATTTCTAAATTGCATACTGCTATTTTGTTGCTTCAACACACCATTTTTGGCACATACACTCATTGTTAACATGAGCTTAAAAACTGTTGTGAAATGCAAATGAATATAATTGTACACATACAACAAGAAAATGTACAAAAAAAGATAAATTGTGATTAACTGTGATTTATTATGCAATTAAACATGCTTTTAAAAAATGCATTTTTTTTCCAAAAAAGGGGAAAAACCAGCCATTAATTCTATACAAACGTTTAAAATGGCTTGATAAAATTGGAGATGTGAGCACATTTTTACACCACAACTTTATTAATTTATCGAAGGGATATGAGTGCATGTGCAAATCTGGTGTGTTAGCAGTAGTTTCAACGTCAATGTCAAATATATTAAACCTCGACCACAGCAGCTGTACTTCAGGGAAGTAGTCAAAATGTGAAGCTGCATCGCTCACTGTCAGTGTGGATACCATTGTTTGTTTCTTGATCGAATTCAGCAATGTTGAACAGCAAAGTATTTTAACTGAGCTATGCAGGTTGTTTCTGACAGATGGTGCACACTGAGCCCAACGGGTTCCAATAAACGAAGCACTGGAAATTGATTGGCTGTCATTCAGCGCAGACTAATGAATTAAAAAATCCAATCAAGCAGATCACATTGTGATGTCCAAAATGCTGAACACTGACGCAACGATCCCACTGAGCTGCAGTTTGGTTTTGAAATAACCACATGCATGCAGGCAGCAGTGCAGGATCCTAATCTGCGCTGTTCTCTTGTGCGATCTGTACATCTGCCACTCAGCGACACAGACACAAAACACGCAAACACACAGAATCACTGATAAACACAGCAGCTATGGGATTGTGTTGTAACTCACACATTGATACACACACACATGCACACTCATTCACACATGCTGGCGTCAAAATTTTGCCGGCCCCTTTACACTGCACTCTGACCCTCAAATTGAGGATTACACAAAGGATAATCCCTGTGTATGTTTAAGTCTCTCTCTGTCTGCCTGCCTTTCCGTCTGCCTGTCTGTCTGTCTGTCTGTCTGTCTGTCCATTCACCCCTCCTGTCTGTCTCCACCAGCTACACCTGATATCAACACCAGCCCTTTCAGAACACACTGACACTCCCTGGCGTCTCTTTGCTGCCTTCAGTTTGAGCTTATCTTAAATGAATGGTCAGATCGTGAGGTGTGCTTAAATGACTGACACTGTATTATTATTTCTGTTACTGTATTATTACAGTCAGCTCATAACTGCTATTATCAGCTGCCTAACTATATGGGCAGTTCAGCAACACAAGGCCACTCTTTCCAGTTCTTTACATTACTACAATAGTCATCGCTTTACAAAACAGGTTCTGGCTCATTAAACCGCATTAGCATCCATGCATTATCATTACAGGACACGGATGCTATGTCTTACTAGTACACCATATTAGCATTTTACTTACTTTTTTGCCAATGCCAATAAACTTACGTTATTTCCAAACTCTCTAATTGTTAACATTATTAACTCTGAACACTGCAAACGTGTTTTTGGTCTCAATCACTTATTTGTTTATTTAGTAAATTATGGTGCTATTTAGAGACAAAAAAAGAGATCATAAAGCAGGAGATGCTTCAGGACAGGGCTACCTTGTGATTAACAGGTCGCTATTGCTGCTGTGTTGTTCGGTCTGGGAGTTTTAACTGTACAACTTTAACCCTGTCACACTGCGTCACAGTAATTTGTCCACTTATTATATGCAGTCTAAGGTAAAGACAATATTATATCAATTTCATTCTGCATCATTGCACCAACTAATGTCAAAAAAAAAAAAAAAAAATATTTTATTAAACTCTAACATCATAAGTGTCGCTCTCTGTTTGTGTGTGAGAATACTACTGCTGTTAGCCGCTAAACTCCCCTATTCGGCGATTAAAGCAGTCAGGCGCAAGTGCCCTTTCTGTGTGAATGTGCGTGAGACACAAAGAGCGAAAGTATGGGTGGGTCACACGGGTGTACACAGAGGAGATACAGTCTAGAGGAAGGAAACAAGAATCAGCTGGGGGGGAGAATAAAGAGGGAAAGAGTGAAAGAAAAGCAAAGATGGTGAAACTACACAATGAAAATGTGTAGTAACCCCCCGAGCAGTGGTGGGTGTGGTGTTACTATGGCACTGTACATCCCATAGGGGGCCACAACAACAGGAGCCTCGCCAAAAGCAACTTACTTGGCGGACGTCGAGGCTCGTTATCACAGATGCCTGGTGAGGCAAGTTGATACACATGTAGGGAGTAAATAAAATCCTTGTCTACTTTTTAACACAAGCATTATCCAGCCTAGTATCACCTACAGGACACACAACAAACAGGGAGTGGAGCTGCTGTACATGGGTACATATTTAAACATGAGGATCTGTGTGATTCTGCAGGTCATTAACTCATTACAGGACACCAGCTTGGTCAGTAGCACTTGTTCAGCAATGATGTAATAGTGATGAGAATGCAAAGCACATACTCACTGCTGTCTGACGTTCATTTTATAACTACTAACCTCAACCCTGTATTCTAAAATTAGACATTCCTCTCAAGAGCGCCATAAGATGTCCTCATTTTCAGAACATCCTCCGGTTTTGTCATTCACTGTGAGGACAAGACGCCCCCTCTTAAGTCCAGACAAACACTCACGATGTGAAATATGTTGCAGCTCTTCTCTAGAGATCAATGACGTGACCAGATTATCTAGGCGCCCAGTATCAGTCTATCACAGACCAGTGACCTCTGACCCCTTAACCAGGAAACAGGAAGTGTGTCAGAGAGGCAACTCCTCTCCTGTTTCACTCTCCAATCTTTATCTTCAAAACTCATTTTTAGCCACACATGCTTTGTGTGTGTCTCTCATTAGGAACCTGTCAACACAAAAACAGGAAGCGACAGATTACAAAACATCCACTGAAGAATCATGATTTTGTGTCTCTGTCTGAACATTTGTATTCAAGGAAAACCCAAACACAGACTACAGTGTAACCCATAGAGGGCTAAAATCCCAACCATTCTCCTCCTTCTGTACTTCTGTGTTGAGATGCAGCAAACTGTACGGGCACCCAGGAGACACTATGCTGTGATCAAGAAATCTGTGTTGAAATCCACAGAACGAGAGCTAGTTAACGCTTGTTACTAAATTAGTTAACGCTGCATGCTGGTGACTAAACTTGGAAAATGTAGTTTTGGGCGAGAATAAAGCCAACTGTTTAAAGGAGATGTTTTCACAGCAAAAACATAGGATATTAGATAGGGAATTGTGACCTTTTTACCATACAAAGATCATGGGATTTACTGTTTTACTTTTGTTTTTTTATTGTGGTATTAAATTAGCAACAAGAATCATTGCTAGTGGTTGCGACTGCTACGTTTCTTGTATTCTATATCAACCCTCCTTGTTTTCTGCCCCCACATACAAACATTCAGTTCACTGGCTTCTTTACACTCTATCCAAGATGTTTCACAGACACCAGAGCCACTCAAAGGCCATGATGAGAACATTAGCTGGTCTGAACTCCCTCTCAACCCCAGACACTCCTCTCCGGTCACTTCCCCTTCCTCCCCATCACTCGACCCTGGCCTCCCATCTCCTCTGTGCTTCCCACTTCCCCGACTTCTGTGACATCCCCGAATGAATGATCAACACATGATGAATCCATCAGTCACATTTGGATTTAAAAAAATTGACTGAAGTTTTTAAGAAAAATTTGTTGTTATTCACATTGATGTCTTGATATTCTGAACTCGTGTCAAAGACATACACACTACAAAGGCTGTTGAGATCAGTCATCACAGTTTACAGCACAATATCATCCATTATTGTGCTGATATATAAACCTCAGTGCCAACACCTCCTCCAGTTGCTTCCTATGAAGTGGTCTTTAAAAGATGAAGACCCCCGTCTCTGTGAGAATGTAACCCTCCTCTGCTGATTAATCTGTTTTTAACTATATTTGAATCCCTGCCAATGCCACGGGCCCACACTCGCTCTCTGGTTTTTACTCTATCGCATCTTTCACAGCTGAACATTTACTGAGCTCCTCTGATGTAAAATGTTACCCTTAAATTTTCTATTCGCCTCTTGTTTGTGGGACTCTACTGATTCCTACAAACAAACTACAATATTTTTTTGGTATTTGCAGACCCTAAACCTGGAGAAACCACCTCCCTCTTTTCTGACCCCCTCCATCACTCCCTCCCTCGCTCGCTGTCTCTCTGGTGGGAATAAGCTGAACATTGCATTACAGTTTCCATTCATCCGTGCCTCTCTGATCTTCTCTGCGTGAATGTGAGTCCTGTAGAGTGGCTGGCCGAGCAGCTCTGAAAGCTATAGAGGCTAATACCCGTCGGTCATGGCTGACTGGCTGCTGCAAGGTAGAATATGACCACCTTCAGTGATTGTCGTCATTGCAATCATGGAGGACATGAGTGCTTTACCACTAGAGTGTGAAACCACTTTAGGAGGTTCGAAGATGGAGATGAGATGCACGCTGGAAGTGGGAATTCAAAAAGAAGCATGTGACTGTTTAAATGAGAATGAGGTTTTCTCTGCTCTAAAAACACAGTCACTCGATCCAATGTGGGACAGCTGGGCTGTCTGGGTGTGCCTGAGTCGATGTGACGTGTTTTGCTCCTGTTGAACTGGCAGGGTCAGGGTGAACACACACTCACTCTAGGATGTTCCCATAGCCTTTCCGAATGATTAAGCAATATCTCTCTCTCTCTCCCCCCATCGCTCAGTCTCTTTCTCCTCGTATCCAACTCGTTCTCATTTCCTCTCTAATTCTGTCTTCCCTCCTTCGGTCACTCCATCTCTATTTTCCTACTTTTTGTCACCCTGTGTCTCTCCATCCTGCCCTTTTAACCCTCAGGAGAGTGCGAGAGAAAAGTACAAATGAAATGCTGCACATGCACTGCGGCTGTGATGCTCATCAAAAGCTATTAAAACATGAAAATTATTCAATTTCATAATGCAACAAAGCAAGTAAGACACCTACCAGAGACCTATTTTCTCATTAATTATCACCAGTGTTGCCTTTGCTGTGTTTCAGTTTTAGACACCAATATTTTGAGATGTTGGAAAGATCCATGATGCTTAAAATACATTTTAAAACATGCCATAATGTTGTCCAACAACAGCAAAATTTAGGAGAAAAATATAAAATAAATCATGCGCTCATGCTGGCTACACCAAGAACTAATTCCAGCTACATTTAATGAGCAGATTCTCCCACCAGAACAACCAATTAAGGCTTCTCATTAGTGGGTTTGACAGACCCGCCACTGTTCTGCACATCCTGAGAATGAACATGGCCACTGATGATCATAGATAAACTGTACAGAGACAGAGAGACAGGAAAAACACACCAGAGAGACTGACAATGACAATATGCTCACTGCTGAATTTAATATTCCAGTACATCCTTTATTCCATGTAGCTTAATATCATGAAAACTGTGTATATTGAGGTTTTTCACTTGGTGCATCCACATGTTCTGCTGTGCTAAATAACCTGATTGCCTGTAACATAATACAATAACACCCACCCACCCACCCACCCACCCACACACACACACACACACACACACAATAACACTGCAGAAAACGCTACCTTTGTGGAGCATGTTATGAGATGTGTTAAGTTAACATTAAGGTGATTTTTGTGCCCTGAGTTGTATTGGATTTGACTGTTTGTCTCGACTGTCAAACTGATCAGTGGGAATATGTAATACCAAAAGAAAGGAATAATAAAAACTAGTTTTGCTATATTTTTTATAAAGACAATGAAACGGTCATGATGAAAATGATTGTAGATGGCTGGCTGTGTTGCTGGATGGATGATGACTCTATTATATAACTTGTTTAATTCCTCAGGGCTCTGCTCTCAGAGAGGTTTAGGTGGTACTACGGGGTTTGTAAAGAAAGATTATAGTCTCGTGTCCACATTGAAACAAACATTGCACTGGGTTAACAATGGAAAATTGCATGTATGCAAAAAATACCTGTAATCTAGTTCATACTCATCAGATCGGAATAAAGGGTTATAAAAAGATAAGCGGGGTATGCAGCAGGCATCCTTATGTATATTGGAAGTGATTTATTTGTGCTTATTATTCATAGAAAAACAATGCAATGCATTAGAGCATGTTCTAAAGTCCTGCATCCACAGCTAATGTTTATGACATGCCCTGATGTCCACCAATTCTATCTAACCTAACTTCCTTTCCCTCAGAGGAGAAAAGACAAGCGCTGAGCTGTGCCAATTAAAGTGACAGACAATGACACAGACTGCAGCTAGAGACAGATTTAAGGATAGTTAGCAGCATAGACCTAATATCAGCCTGTGTTGTTCTGTTGCGGTAATGCTGCAGCATACACCCTACACCGAATACCAGAAGACACTTATTGATAAAGCCATGTGTTTGTTCACAAAAAAAAGACAAAATATAGCATGTACACTGCATTAAATCTGCCATGCCAACATGTAAACGTTGATTGAACTCATCAAAATTAAATTATGGTGATGTATTTGATATGTTCAGTTGCCACTGACTTTTTCCACGTCAGCACAACCTCAGATTAGTCCAGTCCGCCTGTCAGTTTGTCGGCCGATCTGCCTGTGAACTAGCTGAACCCTCACCATCTGTCAAACAAAGTACGACTTCGAAGGCTCACTCTGGGAAATACACATGTCAAGTCCTGTATGTACACACTGTTGTCTGCGAACACTGCCGTACGAGTGTGGTGAGAAAGTAAGAAAGTATTTTAACAAAAGCTGCTGTGGTCAAGAGTGGAGCCACCAATACTGATGCAAAATCTCAACTTTAGAGACTTTAAGATTCATTTTAATAATTTATTTGTATGGTGTCATCATCTTCTAGTTACAAGCTCAAAGTGTTTAGTGTTAGTGTTTAAACAACACTAATGGTCATTATTAATGTATTAAAATACCTTCTATTACTATTTGTTTGCTTTACATTCTCTTTCCACTGTCACCTTATTAATTATTAACCATATGTGTAAAGTGTCCTTGGGTGACCTGAAAGGCTTATAAATAAAATATATTCATATTATTATTACTTATCAGGTAAAGAAGGTCTAACATTTCTTGATTGCAATTTGTTTCTCGGATGTTAGTTATTTTAAATTATCTTTAAATTATCAATAATATATGCCAGACTAACTGTTTGAATTATTATCATGGTTATAGTTGCAGCAGGTAAGGTTGGAGCTAATTTTGGTTACTTTACTGCTGGGTAGCTTGTTAATTTACCCCCAGAAATCAATAAAGTATTATCCATAATAATAATACATTATTTATTTCTTGATGATATTATGTACTGTTAATCAGAATATGCAAAGTAACTAAAGGTATTAAATGAATGTATTTGAGTAAAGTACATTAATTGCCTGTTTGTGGAGCGGAATTATAAAGCAGCAGAAAATGTAAACTCTCAGGTTAAAGGGGAAGTTCTGTTTTTTACAAATTCGACCTTTGGAGTATTTCTGACGGTATTGGATTTTATTATATCCATTTAACAGGAGTGAATGGGGCACAAAAATGCAGTACCACATTATGCCACTGAAACAGTAAATGACACAAACTTGACCATTTCTCAAATAACAGACATTTAATATGTGGCCTTCACAGTGCCTAACTAAAAACAAAGCATGTATGGGTATCACAAATAAGTTTTAGTTCAGGCACTGTGAAGGCCACATAGGTGGGCACAAGGAGTCCTTAGTAAACTATGATACACAGGAAGTAGAGTCTGTTTACAGATTGAATTTTCTCAAGTTATGGACAACTCCGGACTCAAATGAGAACAGTAATAGTGTAGCCCATCTCATTAAACGTGTGTTATTTGAGAAACGGTCAAGTTTGTGTCATTTACTATCTGCATTTCTGTGCCCCATTCACTCCTATTAAATGGATATCATCAAATCCAACATCATTGGAAATACTCCAAATAACTCCAAAGTGATACGGGTGAGTAAATGGCAGTATTTTATCCCAGAAATAAGGTCAAATTTGTAAAAAAAAAACAAAAAAAAAAAAAACAGAACTTCCCCTTTAAGAAGTACCTCACAGGTAAACCTAAGTACAGTACTTGAGTAAATGTACTTATTTACTTTCCGCCACTGCCCTGGGACGAAACCCCATCTTCTGAATCCGGTAACCACACGGGACTGCATTTCCCAGATACCTTTGTGAACCACTTTTCCAGAACGAAACCGAATGAAACGACTCGACTCCTCTGATAACAGATATACACACAGCAACGGATAAAACCGAGCTTTACAATGATAAATGTTGTCCTTGTTCCCCACAGCTTGGTGCCTTCAAACAACCACATACTACGTTCTAACTCAATATGGTTAAAAAAAAAAAAAAAAAAAGGATGCTGTTTGAACAGTAACGTTAGCAAGATTAAAGGCAGCAACCGCCAAACCTTAAATTACCGTTAACGTAACATAGCGGGTGGACTCACCTACACCAGGAAATGCGAACCGCCGCCAGTAACTTAAAGAGGTCTGTTCATTTAAAAAGCACGTAATTTGACGCTGCTTTTACCGAAACTAAGTGTTCCCACGAAACCTCTGATGCTAACCACATAAAACACACCCAGCGACATACACCATGAGAGTAGTTTAGGTGATGATAACAGGGATAATGTGGGAGAAGATAGGCGCCATGAAGGTACGACTGCGACTCCACATAACGGATTTCAACGTGCGGCTTCCTAAACCTGCCTCTAGTTACTGTGGTTGTTTAATGCAGGTTAAGCACCTACATGTTAACTGCAACAAAATCGACATTTGATAACACAGAAATATCCGAAACGCATTGAAGCAGTCGCTGATGTATTAATCACGTGATTTAAAAGGTCGTTAACAAAATTAAACGTTACCTGTTGTGATTTTCAACAATGCGTGTGGGGGAACTTTTCCAAACGTGGCCTCTCACTCTGTTCTCCTCCAAAAACTAACGTACGTCCCTCAGTCCCAGCCTCCAAAGGAAAACCTCTTCTACAAATCCACACACCGAGAATCTGGCCGGGGTTCAAAGCAGACGTGTCTATCATCCTCAAGACCCGCCCCATACAGTGAGAAACATCTTTTACTGGTCTCTAATTGGCTCAAAAAAATGTCTATCTTAGATTCTGGAATCTGATTGGTCTTCCGCTCCGTCCATTTAATTTGTAGGGACGTTCTGAGCCACTGCGACGGTGACAGCGTGGCGAGACAGCGCCTTCTAGAGGACGAATGGTATCACTGCAACTGGGTTATGACGTAATTTTGTTTGTTTGTTTGTGTGTTTGTCTTACATTTTAAAACTATAAATTTGGTGATCTGAAGAGCCAGAGTTTTTTTATAATTTAAGATCGCACATTAGGGTTTTTCAAATGTATATACCATTGTTAAAATTAATTTCCAGCTAGAATTAATTAAAAAAAATAATGGGTATTTTTACAGAATTTTCAGGTGTTTTAGGCCTTTCATTTTTGAGAGGGTTTTCTTATTTATATTGTACTTGTAATACTTATCAATAGATAGTTTTTTCTTTTGATTTACTGGATGACTGACACCATATTTTCTCAGCCAGCTTATAAATTCAAGTTTCTTTACCACAATTCACATTTGACACATGATGATTAATGAACAGTGTAATGGCTTTCATTGCACTAACATAAGCAGTTAAATCCCCAAACTGTTGTCAACTGAGCATTTGAGTGCAGAGGATGAATATTTAATGTTGGTTGTCAGCAGTGACCCGTTGATGAAGCTGCCTCTTATTATCATTAGATTCTAATTCTGAGCGCTGATGAGTTACAAATATATGTATAAATTAGAAAGGTGTTGGAAAATAACAACTGATGTTTAACACCCATGTTTAAAATCACACTTTAAATCTTTGATGGTGATGGGCACAATGATGTGTTAATTACTTTTTCTCAAATTATTCTCACAAAGGAAAGGAAACACCATTGCATAATGTAAGGCATGGCTTCACATGCGCGCGCGCACACACACACACACACACACAGACACACACACATACACACACTTCTTACATACTGTATGCACCCACACCCAGATTAGAGAAGCTCAAGTAATTGGCTTATAGTGTATAAAGTAGCATGGGGATTTGACATCTACAAAAGAGGAGGAATAAACAGCCACATGAGAACAACATTGATGTGTAGTAGAATAAAACAACTATAAGTGAAAACTGAGTGAGTGAAATACTGGTAAGACTAGCTAATTTAAATGTTTTGTGGCAAGGATAATTTGTTTGTCAGCAGAAAGAGTGACATTATGTGTTTTGATGGACTTACCGTTAGTAGAGCAGCATGGATCCAGCAGAGAAGCACAGGAAAACCAGGAATGGAGAGCAGGAAAACAGAAAATCAGACATTTCTTTGAACCACAGGTCCATGAATGTTTATTTTATGATAGTTGCATACCTCACCTTTAAAAACCAAGGTCAAGCAATGAGGGATTATAATATCATGTCTTAGTAGATTACATAAATATTTTACTGGCTCTTTGATTGCAGCTACATGATCCCCAGAGAAAGAAGCCAAAGGCAGTGATGCAGCTGATTCTGACTCTGAGCATCCAGACCAGCCATGAGTAAAAAGAAAACCTCCCTGGCGTGATGGAAAACAAGTCAGGTATCAGTCTAATTTTATTGACATAATATCCTCAAGGAAACACACCCACACTGGAACATTTAATCACACAAATAATACAGAGTTGAGTGAATTAAGGTCTCCTCCCTCTGTCTCTGAAGTCTTTGCCCTTTTGGCCTCTCCAAATCAAATTGAATTGCAGTCTGCTGAGAAGGACGCGCACAGAACAGCTCGACCTTTATCTGCCTCAGTAATTTTGGACCGTAATAAAATCAACACAGAGCGTCTAGAGGATAATATCACTTCACTAATACTGAGAAAATATGAAAGATGGGACAACCCAATCTGCATTTTCTAATGCAAACAAAGAAGACATAAATAGAAATGAGTGTGACCTCACACAGCCACATACATAAACCTAACCCCAGAGCTCTGACGTCATCTACGAGTCACTGAGTTTCTGTCTTTCAATTTCTTTACCATCCATTCACAAGGTATACCTAAATAAAAGTCAGAAAAGTGTACCTGATTTTTAAAGGTCCCATATTGCAAAAAATAGTTCCCACACTGAGATTAAGCCTTGACTCTTCACCTATCAGCCTGGCCTCATCTAAGATCTCTCTCTAGCTCTTCTCTGCCTACATCCTGGAGCTGATCGACCTCGCTGTAAACTGGCAGATTGTGCCAGTGTCGATAAGAATTAGCAGGCTTGGCTATCAGAAGCACCGTGTGCTAACAATAGGCTAGCTGTGCTGTTTCTCGTGAAGGAGTGAGATCAAGCCAGCACAGATTCTCTGCAGGATTAGTGGCGAGTCCTCCTGAGGAGAATTACCCCGACATAGCCATCTGGACAGCAAAATGCTGATCACTGGACCAACTACCTGCCAAATCTGCTCCCAGGTGGAACAGCTAGATATTGCTCAGGTTTGTGTACCCTCACCTGCAGAATAACTCGACCCTGTGACCTCAATTATCCATTCAGTGGGTACATAGTGAGTGTATTCTCACATTCAGTCACTGAAAGCTGCACCACATGTATGATTTGCACCATTTTGTAATATATTTTGGTTGTTAGATTACAAAAGGCACAGTGTGTAGCAGATTGCAACCAACTGAGTGCCCCTCTCTCTCCAAAACAGCAGTAACGTGAGCTGCCCAGGGAAAAACCATGGTAACACTCACTCAGAGGTCATCCATACCATAAAAAACAGGAGTAATTGAAGTCAGATGGCAGCTTTGTCATTTATGGTCTACAACAGAAGCATGGTGGACTCCATGAAGAGGACCCACTCCCTATGTAGATATGAAGGACTCATTCTAAGCTAACAAAAACACAACAACTCTTAGTTTCAGGTGATTATACACTGATGAAAACACACAATGTAAGCCTAAACACTGTTCCTTTAAATTAAGTTATTCCTGATTGTGATAGTAACTAATGATCAATTTTACATTGTTTCAGATACAAGATCTTGGAGACTGTGACCTAAAAATTAGAGATTATAAATTTATGTTTCTCTACAGTTAGGATACAAAATATGTCAGTATTTTCACATTTATTTTCTTCCTTTTTGTGGCATGTATGCTCCTCCTCCTTATAGCTTTTGTGAACCATCAGCTGCAGAATTAAACCACTATTCAGGTATTACTAAATTTACAAACTTCATTAATCATTACTGAAATAAACAAGCAAACAAAGTTTAACATGCTTCATTAGAAGTCAGCTGATTCTCTGCTTTACACAAATGCATGTGAGTGAAGCCCATTTGTGCATTTTTAATCTGTTGATTAAGTAAATCCTCTATTTCATTATCAACACAATAAGCTTATTTTTATATGAACCATAGCACTGCTGAAAAACAATAATACTGAAAGTGGTATTTAGTATAATCTAATGGAAAAATCCACTATCTAAATAAACACATTTCTAGACTGACTGCGCTGTTGCCTACAGTTTATGGACACACAGAAACAAATGTTCACACCCAGCCTGAAGGCACACACACTTTTAACCCCTGCAACACACACACACACACACACACACACATCAAACTATAATTTACCTGACAACCAGCTGCAACAAGGCACTTGAACGGATCGAGTATTTCCTTGTATGGGTCCACGTCTCTCACTTGCTCTATGTTCACGTGTCACACAAATATCAGGACACTGAAGAAATACTTGTCCCTCAATTCACACCTGTTTGTTTTCTGTAATGGCAACCATCCACTATGTCTCTCTCTATCTCTCTTTTGTGAGTGCAGTAACTCTAAACTCCAGGCTCAGGTGTCACTCTGCTGAGGAAGTGAGATAAAGAAGTTATTGAAGGGAAACAACCTGATGGTCAGAAATCTAAAGCATGTAGTATATTTAGAGGAAGAGTAGCAGGAAATAGAGAGAGGGAGTTTTGCAGGGTGCACCTCTACCCTATCACTGATTAAATGGGGCAGGGTCATACCAACCACCAATGTGTGTGTGTGATGAGACAAGCAGTCATAGGTGTGTCTTGACTTAAGAAAGTTTAAATACACAAAGGTTTGTGTTTGTTTTGCATGATCACAGCCCCACAAACCATGAACTGCCTCTAAAAATGGCTCTGTGTTGTCATGAATTATATGTTGATATGGGTTAGAAACCCAAAATTAAGAGATGCAGACCACAAACATACACAAACAAAAATAAACTGCAGTAAACCACTAAGCTTTGGGGTTTAACTATCAAGTATCTTTGTGAGCTTTACTAGTACCTGAA